>OY720022.1:964458-1086761 GCA_963082485.1 Eudonia mercurella
GTCACTTTTCAAATCGTGTGTTGAAGTCTTCATTGTTGTATGTGTAGGAAAAAAGATAGGAAGGATGTAAAATAGACTTAATCTATCTTAATCAATGTAGTGTTTTTATACATTATTTTACATTTTATTAATTAAGATTCTTAATTATTTTGCACATAATTATCACATTTATTATTAACTATAATCCTATTTTTTATAGAATTATTACATTTTTATTTATTCTATCATTGATAAAAAGGGATTGGGGTATTTAACTATTAATTATCTAGTTAAGAAGTACAGTCCTTGACTTAATTAATATACTTAATATACTTAATTAATAAGAGAAGTTTAATGTTTTTTGTATTTTATTTGGTCTCTTAACATTTCGAACGGGTACTAATTTTATATGGTAACCCAAATTGTGAAAAGTATTTAACTAATGCTCGTACTACTTCAACGGTAGAACAATTTTGAATTCTCTGAATCTATTGCTTGTCCAAATTCACTGAAGGCATCTACTAAAGTTAAGTAGGTTATTTCTTCTATTTTAAATAAATAAATATATATATAAATATATATATTTTTAATAATAAATAAAAATCCATAAATATCTCTTCAAACGACTTATTTTGCGTTTGGGTTAATTGAGTCAAAGGATTTAGAGGTTTTCGATCGTATTTCATTCTTTTACAAACATTACATGCATTAATAACTGTTGTTACTAAATCTTTCATGTTATTCTAATAATAATTTCTTTTTAATTGATTCTAAGTTTCATTTATACCACGATGACATGTTTTTCATATATGATATTTTAGGATTATATCTTTTTGTTCATCTTCATTTTCTAATATTATAACTCTTTTTGTACATTCAATTAATGGGATATTTTCTTTATCAATTAATTCAGATGTAACGGTATTAAACAATTCTTTTAATTTTTTAGATTCAAAGAAGATAAAATATTTTTTATGAAGTTTGATGTTATCTTTTTAAAAGTTTTTTTTCTTCTACCATTTGTTTTATTTAATAATTTTATTTCATTTCTGAATTATTGATTTACAATTATTTGATTAGATTTTGTGTCTATTGCTTCACTTAACATAAGAATTATATTTTCATTCTCAGCTGTATCATCTGTATCAGAAATTTCTCCTTCTGATGCAGTCATCGTTATTTCTGACATGTTATCATTAACATTATCATTGTCAAATGACAGTCAGTCACTCAGTAAATACTGAGTTTGCTAAATTTGTTGAATGTGAGCTAGCTGGTGAATCATTTACTGTTAAGGTATTTAATTCAATACGCGAAAGTGCGTCAGCATTAATACATTGTTTTCCTTTTTTATATATTATTTGAAAATCAAATTCTTGGAGTCTAAGTCTCCGTCTGGTAAGTTTGCTACCTGGTTCTTTTAAAGAATAAAGCCATGCCAATGGTCTGTATATATAATAAATTTTCTTCCATAAAGGTATGGTCTTAAATGTCTTACAGCCCATATGACTGCTAAAAACTCTTTCTCTATGGTGCTGTACTTTTGTTCAGTTGTATTTAAAGTTCTTCTATCTATAAGCAATAGGCTTATCCTTACCTACAGTTCCTTGGGATATAACTGCTCCTAATGCTACGTTTGATGCATCCGTACTCAATATAAATGGTTTATTTTATTTGGGATATTGAAGAAGTGGGGCATTTGGTAATAGACTTATACATATTTCGAATGAATATATAAATTTTTTAGAAATCTCAAATTTTTGACCTTTCTTTAACTGTAGAGTCATAGGTTTAGTAATTTTTGCAAAGTCTTTTATAAATTTTCTATAGTATCCTACTAATCCGAGAAATGATTTTATCTCTTTGGATTTTTAGGTAAAGGAAAGTTAAGGACTGCTTTGATTTTGTCTTCATTTGGTTTAAGTCCCTCAGGTGTTATGCTATGACCTAGATGTAGTAACATTCATAACTACTCACATAGATTCTGGTGATTTTGCTTAGAGTGCCAACTTCGCGAAATGCCAACCGCTCGCAAATAGCCAACTTTGAAGTCAGGTGTTACTTCTTCCGAGTCCGGTAAAGTTACCAAAAATTCTGAATTCGAACAATTGTTGTTCTTTTTTTTAAATTAATCCTTATTCCTCGACGCTTCTGCCCATCGTCTATTAAAGGGAGGATGAATATCACTGATAATGAAACACATGTTGTCTTTAAAACATGATAGTTGTCTTTTAAAACTGTTGATAGAGCTTAAAGTTTTTTTCCTCCTTCGACGTATGAAAGTAATAATTCACGCTTAGGACACTTAAAAGTAATAGTCATTTTTAAATTCAGCGAAGATACGTAACAGTCAAACGTATGTTTAGTTTTATTACGAATTTGTAATATCGATAGTAAATGATTCCATCATCATCATCCCAGCCAAAAAGACGTCCACTGCTGGACAAAGGCCTCCCTCAAGAATAAATAATTTTGAGGGGAATTTGCCATAATCGCCACGCTTGGCAGGCGGGTTGGCGATCGCAGTAAGGTGAGAATAATCACAGAGAGACGCTGCTGCCCATCCTCTGGAATGGTCCCATAGTCGCCTTCTACGACACCCACGGGAAGTGATGGGGTGGTGCGATTCTTTACCCCCGGCACCACACGGGGTGTAGACTTATAAATGATTCCACTTTTTATATAATCACTACATAGTATAAAACAAAGTCGCTTCCCGCTGTCTGCCTGTCCCTATGTATGCATGTGTGTATGTGTGTATGCTTAGATCTTTAAAACTACGTAACGGATTTTGATGCGGTTTTTTAAATAGATAGAATGATGCAAGAGGATGTTTTATATGTAAAAATACATGCGTAATATAATATAGAAACACTGATGATATCAGCATCGCACCCGTGCGAAACCGGGGCGGGTGGCTAGTATTTGATAAATAAGGGTAGTGTGCATTTTGTTGATTAAATTGTACCCCAAAATGAGTGCAAAATGTAGATAAAACGCCCTATTATCAATAAATAACTAATATTAAATTAAAATATAATATAACGCAAACTAATCTACCTACTATGGTCCGGACCGCTAATTCTCGTCAGACGACGGTCGCTAATCTGATTTACACTAATTTTATTAATTAATCGGTTCCTTATTACTTACTCGGTGTTAAAAGTATTTTTAGTTTTAGGTCGACGACCTTACGTAAAGTGGCCTAAGATTACGCTAACTGTTATAATTTTTTTCATTTTTCACTTATTGTTTTTTTTCTCTTTTTTTTAAATAATTTATTTGTAATAAGTATAAGCAATTAGACCGCTGTTAGTAATATGGCGCAGGTGCAAATCAACATATTGTATAATTAAACAAAAATAGAAAGTGTTAATATTTGTCCCAATTAATAATAATCATAGTATAAAAAAATACTACAATACATTAAACAATCCAATTTACCTACATAAAATTCCAACTCACATCATCATCATTTCAGCCAAAAGACGTCCACTGTTAGACAAAGGCTAATCTATATATTAATACGTGAAGCAAAAAATTTGTACCCCTTTTTACGAAAATTGTGCGGACGAAGGTGTATGAAATTTCGCACACTTATAGTTTATATAGAGAAGGATTGCAGAATGTTAATATATTAAAAAAATATGCATTAAAAATACATTAAATCAATAAAACAAATATTACACCTACTACTTCTGGATTAAACAGTGTTCCGTATAATTTATCATATACTATTTGTTTAAATCCAATGAAGGGGTCGAGTCGCCGTCATAAAAAGTAATCCGTTCTTAAGTAAATCGACTGCTATTGCATTTGTTCTAATTAAATCCACGACCTTCTAAAACACTATTTATGGACGCAAGAGCCTTCGCTAAAAATAATCCAAGTACATCTAGAACACAGTGGCAAGGCACGCAAAGCAATCTAGGTCTATTGAGAGATCTTAACTCGTGTCCTCGCCTGCTCGCGTGGGGATCCCAAGCCTTAAGTTAGAAGCAAAGCCTTACGTCATTATTATGGCTTTCGGAATCTAGTACATATTTTTTGCACCACTTCATCCACCATTCGTAAGCAAGCACACGGTCCGCTTGATTGAATGCGGTCGTCTATACACTTACTTACAACACTAGGTGTCTTACAAATAAACAAAGAAAAAGGTCCGAATAGTTGTTCTGTGTTTTGTATCTTTCACTCTATTTTGAAATGACGTTTACATGACAGGCACAAAACACGGAATAATAAATTATTTAATAGTTTATTTGTGTTGCCAACCTTGTAATATTTGCCTAAGAAACCTTAAATGTTCTGTAGGCTCTTTGTACCTCGGCAGATCACTTCAAGACATAAGCGTTCACGGGAGAAAATTCTTCAGCCTTTCGCGTTCATTTTAATTTTAAGATATGGTCATGGAATGGCCATGGGCGTCACCCCAATACGATAGAACACAAACCTTAGTATGGTCAGCAACTTAAGACGGATCGTAATAACTTCACTGGAAGTCGACAAACACCTGTTAAATTATTAAGTTCATTTGACAAATTACTTCCGATGTTGACAGAGCAAGCGGTAGAATACACTCATAGAGCGAACTGTAAAGGCCCTAATATCATTAAAGCATTATTCATAATATAAATCCGAAAGTGTTTTTTGTTAGTTTGCCTTTCTTGCACGTCAAAACGGAACACTGGATCGATATGGTTTTTGCATAAGTTGCCCTGAGCCAACTTATAATTTGCATATAACACTCTGAAGTGCTATACCTAGGCAAATTTTTATCACGGTTCAGTTGGAAATCTCAACTTTTCGGGAACCAATGACAGAACGTACAAATCACGGAATCCAGATACGGGTGAAAATTTGTTGTACTTAATGTTGACTTTCTAATTATTTCGATGTTTTTGCGCCTCTCACGACGCCTCAGTGGCTGATTGGAAAAGGGCTTGGCTTGAAATCTTAATCCTGGGTTCAGTGCCTAAGTCAGGCAAAGGGTGTTTCAGTTTTTTCGATGCATACCAGGATTTGTGATCTTTGACACTTAAGTGGCGGTGATGACTTGTTTTTATAATGGAGGCGGTAACTTATCAAAACAAAACAATATTGTTGTTATGGTGACATACTTATATAGTAGCTAGTAAAGTTGTTAGATTGCTTCTTCCAACCTGTAGTTAGTAGTTTATATTTTGTGTATTACACTTATTAATATCAAATCACAATTAGTTATAGAGATACAGATGAAGACACTTGGTCGGACTGGAGTAGAACAACGGAGTGAGTGCTGGAAGACGCAGCTTCCCCTTTTATACGGTTTTAATTGCCATGCACTTTGTAACATTTAGAAATGTGCAATATTATCTAATGACCGTGAAAAGTGGAAAATCACGCGTCGATTTGTAACAGTTAATAAATAAGTCTCATAAAAAGAAAAGTACTAGAAGTAGTAGAAGTAGAAAAGTCTCGTAAAGTATGTTCTTAGAAACAGATTAAATATTAATATATTGTTAAAGCGTTACAATGTTGCGAAATAGGTTAGCTAACGTTAAGTGGAAAATTAGACTATAATTTTTCTAAATACAATGTTACATTACAAGTTTTATATAATGTTAAAAATTTATAACTGACATTTATTAATATTTAATTAATATATTATTTAATATACTTATAATAATAATACATCTATTTTAAAGTCTTTATACACACTTCTTACTGTTCATTTACTACAACACTTGTTTTGAGACCTTTAGCACTTTTAATCACTGTACTGAAGTTTATGTCTTCTTGGAAAACCTTCAGGTTTGATGCATTATGTTGATGCTGGCCCGTTTGGAAATTGACTTTGAGCAATAGGGTATGACTCTACAATCTGATTTAGTAGAATCACACCGCCGTATTGCTCACTGTCACTTTTCAAATCGTGTGTTGAAGTCTTCATTGTTGTATGTGTAGGAAAAAAGATAGGAAGGATGTAAAATAGACTTAATCTATCTTAATCAATGTAGTGTTTTTATACATTATTTTACATTTTATTAATTAAGATTCTTAATTATTTTGTACATAATTATCACATTTATTATTAACTATAATCCTATTTTGTATGGAATTATTACAATTTTATTTCTTCTATCATTTGATAAAAAGGGATTGGGGTATTTAACTTTTAATTATTCAGTTAAGAAGTACAGTTTTTGACTTAATTAATATACTTAATTAATAAGAGAAGTTTAATGTTTTTTGTATTTTATTTGGTCTCTTAACATTTCGAACGGGTACTAATTTTAAATGGTAACCCAAATTGTGAAAAGTATTTAACTAATGCTCGTACTACTTCAATGGTAGAACAATTTTGAATTCTCTGAATCTATTGCTTGTCCAAATTCACTGAAGGCATCTACTAAAGTTAAGTAGGTTATTTCTTCTATTTTAAATAAATAAATATATATATAAATATATATATTTTTAATAATAAATAAAAATCCATAAATATCTCTTCAAACGACTTATTTTGCGTTTGGGTTAATTGAGTCAAAGGATTTAGAGGTTTTCGATCGTATTTCATTCTTTTACAAACATTACATGCATTAATAACTGTTGTTACTAAATCTTTCATGTTATTCTAATAATAATTTCTTTTTAATTGATTCTAAGTTTCATTTATACCACGATGACATGTTTTTCATATATGATATTTTAGGATTATATCTTTTTGTTCATCTTCATTTTCTAATATTATAACTCTTTTTGTACATTCAATTAATGGGATATTTTCTTTATCAATTAATTCAGATGTAACGGTATTAAACAATTCTTTTAATTTTTTAGATTCAAAGAAGATAAAATATTTTTTATGAAGTTTGATGTTATCTTTTTAAAAGTTTTTTTTCTTCTACCATTTGTTTTATTTAATAATTTTATTTCATTTCTGAATTATTGATTTACAATTATTTGATTAGATTTTGTGTCTATTGCTTCACTTAACATAAGAATTATATTTTCATTCTCAGCTGTATCATCTGTATCAGAAATTTCTCCTTCTGATGCAGTCATCGTTATTTCTGACATGTTATCATTAACATTATCATTGTCAAATGACAGTCAGTCACTCAGTAAATACTGAGTTTGCTAAATTTGTTGAATGTGAGCTAGCTGGTGAATCATTTACTGTTAAGGTATTTAATTCAATACGCGAAAGTGCGTCAGCATTAATACATTGTTTTCCTTTTTTATATATTATTTGAAAATCAAATTCTTGGAGTCTAAGTCTCCGTCTGGTAAGTTTGCTACCTGGTTCTTTTAAAGAATAAAGCCATGCCAATGGTCTGTATATATCATAAATTTTCTTCCATAAAGGTATGGTCTTAAATGTCTTACAGCCCATATGACTGCTAAAAACTCTTTCTCTATGGTGCTATACTTTTGTTCAGTTGTATTTAAAGTTCTTCTATCTATAAGCAATAGGCTTATCCTTACCTACAGTTCCTTGGGATATAACTGCTCCTAATGCTACGTTTGATGCATCCGTACTCAATATAAATGGTTTATTTTATTTGGGATATTGAAGAAGTGGGGCATTTGGTAATAGACTTATACATATTTCGAATGAATATATAAATTTTTTAGAAATCTCAAATTTTTGACCTTTCTTTAACTGTAGAGTCATAGGTTTAGTAATTTTTGCAAAGTCTTTTATAAATTTTCTATAGTATCCTACTAATCCGAGAAATGATTTTATCTCTTTGGATTTTTAGGTAAAGGAAAGTTATAGACTGCTTTGATTTTGTCTTCATTTGGTTTAAGTCCCTCGGGTGTTATGCTATGACCTAGATGTAGTACCATTCATAACTACTCACATAGATTCTGGTGATTTTGCTTAGAGTGCCAACTTCGCGAAATGCCAACCGCTCGCAAATAGCCAACTTTGAAGTCAGGTGTTACTTCTTCCGAGTTCGGTAAAGTTACCAAATATTCTGAATTCGAACAATTGTTGTTCTTTTTTAAAAATTAGGTAATCCTTATTCCTCGACGCTTCTGCCCATCGTCTATTAAAGGGAGGAATAAGATTATCACTGATAATAAAACACATGTTGTTTTTAGAAACATGATAGTTTTCTTTTAAAACTGTTGATAGAGCTTCAAGTTTTTTTCCTCCTTCGACGTATGAAAGTAATAATTCACGCTTAGGACACTTAAAAGTAGTAGTCATTTTTAAATTCAGCGAAGATACGTAACAGTCAAACGTATGTTTAGTTTTATTACGAATTTGTAATAGCGATAGTAAATGATTCCACTTTTTATATAATCACTACATAGTATAAAACAAAGTCGCTTCCCGCTGTCTGCCTGTCCCTATGCATGCATGTATGTATGTATGTATGTATGTATGCTTAGATCTTTAAAACTAGGAAACGGATTTTGATGCCGTATCGACATTAGTAAAAACGATTTTTGATATGCCGTTGTTCTACCATTTTCCATAGTGCGGCCCGGCTAGAATAGTTGCATATGCTTATAAGATTGACCTTTGGGATTTATTGCAAGCCGATTTGTAGAGCGACACATTCCTACCCGCACAGTGGCGACACATTTCCGCTAGCTGACGCGCGAGTCGCGAACGTCGAGCGACGTGGAGCGACGTGGGGCGACGCCGCGCCTCAACGCTCGCCGCCGCGCCGCCGTCCGTCACTGTCGGGTAATCTGTCAGAAACTTTGCGGCTTATTTACGGGAATATTCGTCACCTTTATTCTGCTGCTGTATGATCAACAAGTTCGTGCGTGACCTTACGGTAGTGCGGAGCGGTAATTTCTGCTGCTAGTGCTATTTGTAATACGTTTTATGCGTTTGTAGTTTATTATTTATAATGCCGAAAAAGTTTTTGGTAAGTTTTTGCCTACGGAAATTATTGTGTATTAACTGATCTTTAGTAAGTATTTGTAAAAATATTATGATCGGATGTTAACGACTGTAGTTGTTGATATTGAATGGACGCCTTTGGCTTTCAAAGTAAAAAGTAATTGAATAATTTTGGCAGTCTGGTTAGAACCACGATAGCTCAATTGGGAGAGCACCTGACCCGCTATGTCAGAAGGGTGCAGGTTCAAATCCTTCTCGTGGAAATTTTTTCAACATTTGTGTTTTTTTTATAGAGTAAGTATTAAATACATTTGTCAGAAAAAGTTGATTATTTATTATTTTAAATTAAATAGACAGATTGATTTTGCAGTAAACATGTTGATTTTTATTTATTTATTTATTTATTTATTTTATTATATTTACATTGATCATTACAGGCTTAAACCTAATGCAATCATGTAAACCTCTTTATATCATCACAACAATCACATAAGTACAATACAATTACATACATAGATATTTAGTGCTTAATATAAAATGTACATTATTTTTACTTAATAATTTTATATGAACACGTAAACAACGCGGCCCTTGTGAATTCACTCAAAACATTTTATTTTTCATGTATTAAGACGAAGGCCTTCATCATTGAAATCACGCCATCATCGCTACAACTTAAGAATATTGACTTATTCTAAGTAAACATAAATGTTACAGTATACGAATATTATATTCAATCATATTAGGTTGGGGAAAAAGTCTTTTCGCATAATATAGTATGTATGAATTTGTAATAAAATCTCTTTGGCTATACTATTTGTATCTGGCTGGTTTTGGTACCATTAAAAATTTAAATTTTAAAGAAGATAATTCCAAATTCAATTTAGGAAAATATGTGATTTTCATTTGTTTTTCTTACTGTCAAGATGAGTGAATCTAATGAAGACATTCGATACATACATTTTAAAAATTTGCTACAAAAAAGGTAAAAATGCAACGTAGCCGCGAAAAAAATTTGCGATGCTTATGAACCTAGTGCAGTTTCTGTGAGAGTAGCACAAATTTGGTGCAAGCCTTAGATCGCGCGAGCGCGCAAGACCAATCATTTATCTAAGGTAAGCGTTTTCAATCCGGAAATTTTAATGTCAAAGATGCACATCGCTCTGGTTGCCCTATTACGGATAAAATGGATACTATTTTTGAAAAAGTGGAGCAAGATCGGCATATCAGTAGTTATGAGTTATGACGTAGCTGAAGAACTGGGAATTTACCGTAATTTACCACCAGGCAGAACCATCGATTCTGAACTCTACTGCGAACACCTGATGAGATTAATACAAGAAGTTGCGAGAAAGCGGCCGGAATTAATTAACAGAAGGGGTGTGGTTTTCATCATGATAACGCTAGACCTCACACATCTTTAGCCACTCAGCAAATATTAAGAGAGTTTGACTGAGAGGTGTTAATACATCCGCCATATAGTCCTGACCTTGCATCTTTAGATCTCCATTTGTATCAGTCTCTTCAGAATTCTTTAGGCAGTGTCAGGTTAAACATTACGAGAGGACTGCCAAAACCACTTGTCGCGGTATTTTGATCAGAAGACCCAAAATTTCTATAGCAATGGGATCATGTCCCTACCTACAAGATGGCAAAAAGCTATCGAACAAAATGGCACCTACATACTTAATATAATATAATATATTATAATATAATATAATATAATATATTATAATATAATATAATGTCCCTACTCTCATAACAATGGCAGGGTAACGATTCAGTGTGCCCAGTTCAAAGTCCCATGTTGATTAAGAGTTCATAAGTTTAATTTGGAGTTTATAAGCTCTGAAGTTCGGATCAAATCGTAATTTGGTTCAAGTCCCCAGGTAGTTCGCATAAATCTCGTTGGATTCCGACGCAATCGGCTTCGGGTTCAATGGACAATTGGACATAAGTACACGTCATGAATACCTCATAATCAATGAACCAATAAAATTATTTTGATTGTTCTGAAGTTTAAACTGTAGGTTAATTAAGTGGCGTAACCTGCCACTAAGAAAGAATTTTACGGAAATCATACCCTAACGGGTTCAAATAGGGGGTGAAAGTTTGTATGAAAGTCTGTCAGTTTTGAAGTAAAATACTTGAAAATTGGTATTTGACTTTTTTAAAAGAAATATAGAATGACGTGTCCCAGGAATTTTGTTTATTTTCCTTTAAAGGAGTAAAAAAGGGAAGAAGTATTTTGGGGAAATCGTTGTTTTTGAAATAATAACTATAAAAATTAAATATTTAATCGATCTATAGATTTTTCAATAAAAGTAAAGAATGACGTGTTTTAGCATTTTTAGAAAAACCTCCCCTAGAGAGGTGAAATAGGGGTGGAAAGTTTGTACGAAAAAGTGTTATTTTTAAAGAAATTATGAAGAGTTTCAGGATTATCCCTATAGATTTTGACGGGTTTTGACTTTTATTATAAACAATTACTATTCCACGTGAGCAAAGCCGCGAGCAATAGCTTAACAACTTATAAAACTCAATAAAAGTTGTAAATATTCTCATACACATTTAATTAATATACTATATTACTGAGGATATAGTAATAACAATTATGTTTAATTTTGTATCTTGACAGCACAATTTATTTTTAACTGTTGCCTGTTTTGATAGCCGAATTGATTTTTTGTTTCATTATAGCTTTGTGAGATACTTGCTTTTTTCTATTTAAGATCTGTTATATTTAGTTAGTGAAAGAAACACACTGGCCATAAATTTTTATAATGTTAACATAAATACATGCTACGAATTAAATATTTATAAAATACAGTGAAAAAATTAATTGCCTACCCGACCCAACCAGGAATTAAAACTGGGTCTTACATATTGTTAAAATTTTGCCATACAAATTCGCATGGGTGACCCGTTACGCTTGTTACAAAAACCAGGCCCTAATAGAAAAAAGCTTTCAGACACAATTAGCAAGTTTCAATGAAAGGATTAGATTTGTTTGCGACAACGTCTCCAATATTGCAGTTCGAAAGCAGATCACTTTGTTTCCATTAAACTTGGTTCCGTAAAGTCCCGTGTCCTCCCCCCACTTTAAGTAAACAATCTTGCGAATCACTCGAAATACTTAATGTTACCGAAGTTGGCTGTAACTCTCCAAAATGTACGTTGCCAACTAATTCAGTAAAATCTTATTGTTACCCAACTCCTCAAACTTTGATTAAGATAACTTACTGACCTTCGTAGCAATAGCAAATGTTTAAACGAAATAAATGATGGAGGAAACAATTATTATGCCTGGACTCCTTGGGGATATTTTTGGAACACGGGAAAAAGTTATTCGTCGAATCGGCAGTTTCTTCGATTTGCTAATACATAGATGTTAGATAACAAATAAATATAACCATTATTACAGAATTAATGAATTTTGTCTGACTATAAATTTAATAAGATTATCATCACGGTGATGTTGTCATCGCCTTATAAACTGATTTATAATAGGCATTGGTCCTCCCACATATGCTATACGGCTGGCTCAATGCGGGCCGGTGTACGGGTCTGTATGACCGCCATCTTACGATAACGACGGATATCACTGACTAAAATGGCCGACCGAAGTATGTAGAAGACAAGCACGGTCGCAACCAAAACACACATTGATTGAGTTATAATTAATGACTTTGTGATTATTTACATATAATTTTTTTGCAAAACTTTGTTGCGAACAAATTACAATTTGAAAAAAGACAGTGTTAAAAAATTTCACGAGCAGGATTCGAAATCGGAGCCACGATAGCATAGTTGGTAGTGCACCTGAGCTGGCATGTTATGGGGTGCGGGTCCGAAACCCGCTCGTGGAATTTTTTCAACACTTTGTTTTTTTTCAAATTATTTCCTTTGTGATTATATTTCGCGAAACGATATAAGAATACGGCGCTCTGCAGACAGAGTAACTTTAATTGCAGAAACTATAATTTTTTCTAAAGTTTTCGTTAAGAGTTGCCAGTTGCAGCAACAGTTCACGATTGCCGCAAATCTAATTTTCAAATCCATAGTCAACATTCAGTGATTGCCAGATGGGGAAAAAAGAAAAATGTCACAACTAGTACAAATGTATGATAGTTGTTAGTTGCAGCAATTTAAAACTGATTCAGTCATCGGTTGCAACTACTCGGTTGCGACTGTCATTCCATCCGCATCACCTTGATGGATGGCGGTCTACTACTGTGCGTTTTTCACGAAATTTCTTGCATTGAACTACAGTGTTGTGGAACCAGCTCTCGGCGGCGGTATTTCCGGACCGTTACGACTTTGGGATCTTCAAGAAACGAGCCTATTCCTTCCTTAAAGGTCGGCAACGCGTCTGCGATTCCTCTGGTTTTGCGGGTGTCCATGGGCGGCGGTAATTACTCTCCATCAGGTGACCCGCCTGCTCGTTTGCCTCCTTCTTTTATAAAAAAAACTATTGAAAACGATTATCGAAACTAGAGTTACTATGTCTACGCAGTTTCTTTAGGTTATATGGAAACAGCTTGTTGCGAGTTGCCTTTTACCGCAATAGAAAATCAAAGTTGCTTTGTCTGTAGAGCGCCAAAGGGTTGGTGGTTGTGGGTTCCAGGGTTTAAGGGTTCTGCGAGGATATTAACTGAGTAATTAAGTTGGGTGGATCCCACTTTATCCATTGCGTATATCCATTGATGATTAGTCTGGGACTGTTTGTCCCACTACATCCATTGCGACTAATATCCGTTATGTTTATATTTTTATGTTTAGCGCTGTTTTATGGCAATAACCGGAAACACAATTTACATGGTCTGACAGTAAAAAAACTTAAAGCCCGCCCAAATAACGTGCCACATCCTGTATAATTAAAAAGGCCGGTGCTACCACATTCGACACGCACATTGAAATGCTATTGACCAGTTTCATTCTGCACTGTATGCTGCTAGATATAAGGGCTGATTTTCACTTTGCATTGCAGTATTTTGATGTAAGCAAATTTTTACAATCAAATATGTATAGTACATACCTTTTGCATTAAAAATATCTCAAAAAAGTCGTTTCACCACTTCTTGATAAGTGTCAAAAAGTCTGCTAATTAACGTTTTGCATATATTATGCACAATTATGGTATTTACACATACCATAACTACATATATACCTATATATTTATTAGTAGGTACCAATTTGGAAATAAAAATTATACGCATAATGCATTGTCGTATGGCAAGCACACAATAGGACACCGTACGAATTCAATAAACCTACTCATAAGAGATCGAGCCACCAGCCCGCCCCTTTGTGATAAACAGTAATTACTTACAAAACAATAATTTCCTTAAATGTAAACTATTCCTATTTGGTGAACTTTTATTAATTGTTAATAGTTTACCTTTACACACGTAAAACCTATTATATTAAAAAAATGTGTTATCATTATTTCCTGACGTTATTAATTGTAGTAAAGGTGACACTTTCATTTGGACGGGTAAAACTTTAAAAAACATAATTATATCCGTTGTTTGTTACTCAAGCAAGCAGCAATTATACATAATGAGGCTGTTAATTTAACTAGGTCAACCAACATTATTAATGTAACTATTTTGAAACAAACCACTCGAATACAAAATTATTGTATCCTTTAATGAGAGATGGTAGCGGGCACATAAAAATGCTAAAGTTTTTTTTCAAACGTCGGACAAATATAATTTTTAAATTTTTCCTTTGCGTCGAGCCTCGGTAATGTCTCCGTGAGCCGAGTATAAGTAGTGCCCTTAGGGTGGGAGCAGACTGTAGACTGGACTGGAAGCAGCCGGAAAACCAAAACTCATAATAATAATAAATAAATAAATGTTTCCCACACACACACCAATTATCTAGCCCCAACAAGAGCTTCCTTAAGAAACTCGATAAAATGGTTAACTAGACAACGGATAAACATACTTAATATACTTAAATACATACTTATTATACATAGGAAACACCCAGACCCGAAACAATTTAGAAAAACAGGTATTTCTATATTGACCCGACCGGGGATCGAACCCGGGACCTCAGAGATGGCGACACCATGAAAACCGGTGTGCAAGCCACTCGACCAAGGAGGTCGTCAAACTCATGCCCAGAGACATGCGGTGAGAACTGCTCTATGTCCAGCAGTAGATTGCTTTAGGCTGATAATGACAATTTCTTTTGGCTATTTTGATTTGGTTTGATTCACAGTGGGGTAGGTAGGTATATTGAACTCTGGCAGTGAATTTTCTGAGTTAGTCTTCATTCCGGCATTAAGCCGAAGTTGTCACCGACAGGTGCTTTCAAAAAAAAAGAGCTCCTTTGCGGTGGACTTATTAAAACTATTTCTTCTGAGTCCGAGTCTCTCAAGGATTTCTGCAAAGTAGTTAAAGAAAGTTCCATGGGGACCGCAGGGAATTGGAATTATTCAACAAAATTTTATTTTGCACCCAAGTTCTGAGCAATTCGCAGTTAATTAGCAGACGACTGTTTTATCATGTCGGTTTTTGGAAACTATCTTAGTTTAGTAGATAGAGAAATTCAAATGCTTAATGCAAAATTACTAACACCGGGCTCTTGAAGTTTATAATTGCATCTATTGTAACATTGCAAAATTTGGTAAAAACATATTATTTTGTAAATTACATTCTATAAAAGCTGTGCAGTTTCTTGCGTGCATTATTCTCCACAGCTAAAAATTTCCGTCCCGAATGTTGGAAAATCATTGGACAATTCAAGTATTTATTTTTAAGATAATTTGAATATAAAAAATTTACTTTGTCTTTGACTTAGAGAAAATTTTCTTGAAATTTCTTAGTGAGATGAGAATGTGTTTTCAGTCACAATTCTGCATAATATAAATACATCATCAATATACAGTTTCGTATATTTTAATACTTCAAATTCAATAATAATAATACGGAGAGTATTTGCACAGACACAACCAAGTAGCCAGAATAATTCACCAGCAACTTGCTCTTGGATATGGCCTTGTTGAATCGGAAGTGCCGTACTATAAGTACGCACCTGTGCCAGTACTCGAAAATGGTCATGCAACGCTTTACTGGGATCGCTCTATCATTACGGACAGGACTATTGTCGCCAATAAGCCTGATATCGTGGTGGTCGACCGATCCCAGCGCCGGGCAATACTGGTAGATATCACCATGCCTCACGATGAGAACCTTGTGAAAGCCGAGAAGGACAAGCTCAGTAAGTACCTTGACTTGGCTCACGAGGTTACCGCCATGTGGGATGTGGATTCAACCATTATTGTACCGATAGTCGTTTCAGCAAACGGTCTGATAGCGAAGAGCCTCGATCAACACCTAGAGAGGCTCTCGCTGAAAGGTTGGGTTAAGGGTCAGATGCAAAAGACAGTACTCCTAGACACGGCACGTATTATCAGAAGGTTCCTCACTCTGCAGCCCTGACCACCGGTAGCTTGGGCCCTGCCCCGCTGCTGGTGGTACTCTAGGATTAGGTTTTTATAATGTTTTATTGTTTTTATATTAAAATATTGTAAAAATCTAGTTTTAAGAAAGAAAATAAATAAAGGAGATAATAATAATAATAAAAGCATTTTTTTTTAATAAGTACGTCTCCTTAACACTGAAAGGAGAAGTAGTGCTCAAGCACAAAGTGTTTCAGCTCTATTTATAACAGACTAATTGCTTTCGTATGTCAATCTTTTAAATTCTTAATATTTCCGAAAAACAATAGGGCATCTCGTTTGAATTCAGTGTTCCGCTCAGTTCCACTTTTGAACATTCGCATTGAAATAGTCATCATTATCATCATCAGCTCATTTTTAGTCCCCACTGCTGGGGCACGAGCCTTCCCTATGGATGGATAGGGAGAACGGGCCATAAACCACCACGCGGGTCCAGTGCCCAGTTAACGACTGCTAATGCAGCCGAAACCAACGGCTTTACGTGCCTTCCGAAGCACGGAGGAGCTCGAGATGATACATTTTTGGTCACCCATCCGATGACCGGCCTTTGTGAAAGTTGCTTAACCTCAGCACTCGCAGACCAGGCGCGTTAACCACTGCGCCATCGAGCTTCTCGTTTAAATATTCGTTTCGTATTGAAATAGTATTAGCACAGCCGAACTGGCATTCCATGTCCAGCTTCTTATAAAGTTCATCCGTTATTCGTTAATAAAGTTTCTGCTCTGACGAGCAGAATAACTAGGTTTGTTTTTATTGTAATGGAAAATGTGTAGTTATTAATTAATTGACGAGAGTGTCCAATCATCGATTTCTTCAGATTTCCGGCGGGTATCGTTAATTGAATATTTTCAATGAAGCAGACATTATTAATATAATTAGAGTGTTTTCTAAAAGAAAAAAACCTTTTTCTTATCAATACGATAAGAAATATTTTTATCTTTTAGAAGACAACTTTTGAATGTTAGAATTTTAGCTTTGATATCTTGTTATTTTAAAGAAACATTAAATTATTGACAAGTGCGCAGTGGTCATCGGATGGGTGACCAAAAATGTATCCATTAAATAAGCAAAAAAACAGCTAGCAGCTACTTGGGCCAGCGAAAACTTTTTTCAATACAAAATTGTCCTGACTCTTACGAACACAACAAAAATAAAATAAATCAGCCAAATCGGTCGAGCCGTTCTCAATAATAATTTATGCTATGACAACATATGTCAATTGTTTTTTAATAATATAGATTAACTGAACAAACTCAGGAATACAATCGCACAGAAAAAATTGATGCACAACCCCTCTCATGCCACTAAAGAAAACCACATACGCGAAAAATTTGTACCCACGCTGTGTTCGAAAACAAAAAGTTCCATAGTTTTCGCTTAGGGTAATTATATGTGGAAGTACTTCTTTAAGAGTCTTGGATTCCACAATCGTTCCTATAATTACACGCAAACTCGTCGCTTTATGTACCTACGTTGTGCTGAGCTGATGTGAATGGAAAAGAGTTAATTCAGTTGATTCAGGAAAGTGCACTTTACGGCAAAACTCTATTACGGGCGATTGATCGCCTAATACTATTACCTGCCGTTGTTCGATGAGAGAATATTTTGACCCAGAAATCGCAATAACCTCGCAAATGACAGCATGCACGGCTAACGAGGTTGAAGACGGGCTCTCCGATATTCACTTTTATTGAGTGATGGTCTTATAATGCCTAAACCGATCGGAAATTTTAGAGTAGTCCGGTCACCATAGTTTTGAGAATCCACCAATATAAAACATAATCCAGCTGTCTCTGTATTTAGGAGACCATTCAAATGATTTTTTTTTTATTAACAAAAATTAAATTGTAACACATTGTATCTATATATTATAAATAAGAAATCTCTTTTTGAGCTAATTGCGCGCAAATGAATGTAGATTTTGGTATTGTTAAAGTTTCTTTGTAGAAGGAATCACAAAACGTAAACTTTACGTATTAATTTTTTTTCATTAGACATAAATCATACATAAACTTTATGTCTTAAAATATATTAAATAAAAAAAAAATGTTGAATACATTTTCGAAAATGGAGCGGAGGTAATTTTTAACTGAAATGAAGAATTACTACATCTCTTTTTAATTATGAATTATGTCAAAAAGTTTATTTAAAATAAGCCTTCACAGAGACTTATTCACGTCAAAACTACAAAAAATATCCAAATATTAGTAAACTAAAATTTAATTTAAACTTAACTACTTTAATTTAAATTTAAATCTACCACCAGTTTGGATTTACAAGCCAATTTACAATTGGCTAATACAAGTTCATAATAGTTCTAATAACCTATGCAGGCAGCCACTTGCGTTAGGAATCTGTTAACGTCGGTAGTCTAACGAAGATACGAGCGAGTATAGGTGGATTGCACCAGGATTTCTCGCATTCAACAAGAGCATACGTACATTCCTGTCCTACTCTGTACTCCGTGCGTTAATACGTTTACCTACACAGACAGGGTTGCCACAACCATAATTATGGTAAAAGTACTTATCTGTAATTAAAATTGAGCTTTTTATAGAAATCAAGAAATGTGTATTTTTAATTTTGTTTTGATTTGAACCCTTCACAGGGTTGGCGGTCACACGGCGAGGTGTTAGCGTAAAAATTATTGTAGTCGGATGTATTTTTTATCTAAATAAATCTATAGTATTATCTGAAGTAGGTAGGTACGCTAAATATTGAAACCACGGTTTGTGAAATTTTAATAATAAAAGGTCTTTTAGCCTACAAGAGCCTTATTCACGCCTACGTCATTATCAACATGATCTTCATTTTCATAGTCAGGTGAATAGAGTTATTTTTTATTTGTTCCTGAAGACTCTTCAAGTATGGCTATAATTATATTATATTATAATTCAGCGACGCTCATGCTCACGCCCTCCGAGACCATTTTAGATAATTATAAAAAAATGGAATTGCGTAAGTGATTAAGTAAATAAATTAAGGTAGATTACATAAAACCTCATAATATGTATGGTACAAAGCAGCATCGTACCCGTTGAGCTGGGTCATAACTACCTCGTCGCGGGTTTACGCAAGGGTTGCTCCTTGCGTGGGCGCCGGGAAGGCTGAAGTGACAGAGCCGTACTCGGCAATTATTTCCGAGAAATATTTCAAATATAAAACGGGCAGGCTCAATGTCAATATCAATGACGCTGGGTCAAAGGCTGATTATGATGATTCTCCTGTGTGGTGCAGCCATCGAGTAAAGTCAATCAATCGTACCATTAGTTACCCGATACGTAGCTTGTTGATTTGTCACGTAATCAAGATAACAATTGGACTTGAATCTGGTAATACTAATTGCTCCAATCAGCCTGATTGACGTCAACACGCACCAACAGTCGTTGATGGGAGTCCACTTGCACGTGCAAATCAGGTTGATGTGTTAATTAAACTCGTACCGTGCGTTATCTATACTATTCATATAAAGAGACAGTTTGTGACTTTGTTTGTTTGTTTGAGAACGGTAATTTCTGGAACTACTTGTTCAATCCCTAATTTTTCTGACTGATAGTTAGTAATTTACTGATAGAGCCTACTACTTTTAATTGCGAGCTTTATTTTATTATTTTTTAAATTCTCAGATAAAGGTTTATATTATATAAAAGTTGCGGGCAAAGTGTTAGTATTTCATATTATTGGTACGTATAGGATTTGGCAAGTGGCCAATTAAAAAAAGCAAAGAGAGCCGGCTTCTATAACTAATAACCTATCCTGGTTTTGAGGAATGCTAGAAAAATTATATGCTCTCCCCACACACGTATTCTATTATTTCTAGAATATTATGGCACATATTATGATCCTTCAACCTCTGATCTGCGGCGAGCGATCAGTGCCCTAAACAATTAAAATTCTATTGTCTGTATTCATAGCAGACGACGACAGATTAAACGAGGTTTGAAGAAGCAACTAGTTGTATTCATAAGCTGTTTGACTAGTAAAAATTTTAAAAAAAAAACCTTTATTCCCAGATTGCCCGGGGACCGCTTGCTCTGCTTGAACATCTAGCCTGATCGAATATCTTTTCTTTGTTAGGGGAAGGCTTTTATAATTCTCAAATTACATCCTGAAATTAACTGATTTTTTTTACTTATCAGCACCTTTCTGAAACCATGGTGTTGCGTAAGTACCTATATAACTAAAAAACAATAATAAATGTAGAGTTGTTTTGTTTTAAAATAAATGGGTTATGTTATGAAGATTACTAGCAAACCGATAAATTACTTTTAAAAAAACTTTTTAATTCAAATATTTTTATTTTTATTTACTTCTTAGAAGAATAAAGTAGCAAATTTGCAAATAGCACGAAAAGCTATTGAATTAATTTACAGCTTAACTTGTTAACATTTACGCCACAAGGGCGGGGAAAAGTGAACTTTCAATTTGCTTTATAATAAGACGCCAATAATATTTTTTTCCAAAAAGAAATATGTTTTTGACGTTTTTACCTGAATATGTAAATAATAGACCAAAAACGCTATCAAAAGGAAAAAATGGTTTTCCATAAGTTGAGTAATTGTGTGGCTGAAAAAAAGGCTTAATCATTGAACAGGTTAAGCCTAAAGCAGCCAAACCATTAATGTGGTTATTTCAAAGAAACGTTTCTTTAGTATTTTTTTTAAGTAACATGTGTGATTGTAATAATTAATTTTTAACATACCGCATACGAGTACCTTGCGTTTGGGTTAATATTTAAAGAAATATCGATGATTCTTTGAACTCAGTTAATACTTGGGGTGAGGTGAGAACAAGATAGAAGAACATTGAAGGTATCAAAGGTGAAATTTGCAAGTGCGGGCGCTTTATGTATTCAGACTTGGATTAAATTAAGTCTATTACATTGTATTGTTAATCAGGGGAAGATCGGAGGATAACGTCTATAGCCTATACGGATAAAATAAAAAATAACCTTTTAAAAGATATGAATTGTCTTTTTACTATTTTACTTTGAAAAATTTAAGAAAGTAATAAATAGGCTATATTTTTATGTAAAACTGTCATAGTCACATGTGTATCCCTTCAAAGCCGCAAATTAAGCCCCACTTAACAAAGACGGGCCTAAAGCTATGACCTTGACATAGAAGCGGGACGACTCCGTCTCAAGGATGCCCCAGTGTTTTATGGCCTAGGGTTGATAAAAGATAGAAAGTCTGTCCCCAAATAAATGTATGATATATTTCGATTGTATGTACAGTCAGCTACAAAATAATCTGAGCGTTCAAACCTACTAAAGATATCTGAACGTTTGACAAAAATCACTCTTAGCCCAATACGTGAAAGATGTACTTTCATTCAATGTCATTTGTTCTCAAACAACAAATAAAAATGAATTTCTACGTCTTGAGATAAGGTTGATTTTTGTCAAATGTTCAGATATTTTTAGAGTGTTTGAACGCTCAGATAATTTTGATGTCTGTCGTACGTAGGTATGTACATATCGTAAATTATACAGTTTTAAATTATTTAAGAAAGTAGGAAAAAAAGAAAATTTATTTTATAATAAAAAAATATTTTATAGTATTTTCAAGAAGGTTTAAGTAGAAAAAAAATTGACAGTGCTGAAAAAGTAAATGATGATTAGAAAGTGAACATAGGAGATTAATAAGATACTGATGTCTTATTAATCTGACTATGTTCACAGGAGCTCGATTCAAAAAAGTTTATAACTACTGAGTTATAAACTTTTTTAAATCGAGCTCCTGACGCAATAAGTGTGTAATTTTACAACAGCATCAAAGTGAAAATTTTTCATGTTGATGTGCAAAGTCGAGATTTGCGAAAAACTTGAATTATATTATTAAAGGTAGGAATGGTAATCAGCGAAGACAAGCTTTACTGCTGATTCGGATGTCGTGGATGAAATTGGGCATTACTGTGAATACTGCGACAGATTGCGTGGGAAAGGAAAAAAGTACCAAGTAATATCGAATTATTTTTCTCCCTTTGAAACGTCTCCATGATGCCCGCTGTATGTACGCATTCAGTCAAGGCTATTTATTACACACAATTATTTTCGGTATAATATTAGCTTTATGTCAATGTAATTTTGCCGTTCATGTTTACCATACTTAATTCTCTGTGAGAACAAATATACACATAAAAAGTCTAAGCAACTTAAGGAAAAACCCTTGTTTTTTATGAATTTCTAATTAGTTTTATTTAAATTGGTAATTACTTAATATTTGTTTACAACTAAATAGGTATTCTTAAACGATTTCAGTCCTTGTACACGATAAGTGTTTATGATTACACTACCTGACCCGGCGGACTTCGTACCGCTTTGACAGTTTCTATGACAACAAAAAAACAAATCGTTAAATAGTTTACGCGTGAAAGGTTTTTAATACTTAGTCTTTAATTGTACTCTTAGGAATATATGTACAAAACTTTATGATGATTGGTTGAATAGTATACGCGTGAAAGCGTAACAAATAACAAACAAACTCACTTTCGCATATTAAGTTAGGTTACTATCACTTAGGATAGTTAGGGTATACATTCTGATTTAGCCACACATCTGCTTATATCGTACACCACTATTGTAATCCTGTAAAGGCTAACTAAACTTAACATTTCATGGTTTCCTTTCATTTAATTTATCAAGTTTGTTAGAGAGATTTCATACATATAATTGACCGTAACGATTGATGCAATAAAAGTACAGGGTATAATTTTTACAGATTTTAGTCGGTTCGATTCCCAAGCGTGGCAAGTGAATTTTCGAAAATCTTTGATTGCAGTTTTCTTTCTTTTCAAAAATAAAGAAATGTTTTCTTTGAGTAAAATTTTCTATCTACAGTATTAAGAGTTTTTTCCCTTCAGGTGGCATTACAAAATTCCACACTGTATATAAAGAAAGATAGCTAAGTATAAGTTTTATTTTAAAGTGTGATTTTTAATTTTTTTATATTTAGCATAGTCTTTTACCATAGTTTAACATTAAGTACCTTACTATGTTTGTTATAAAAATAATTTACAACTAATCCATATCTGTGATTTTATTAATTCCTAAGATTGTTTTAATTAGTAAATAATTTTTAGCCAAATGCTACACTTTTTGTTGATAACTATTTTTTTTTTTGTTTCTTATAACAGGTAAGCAAAATATTTCACTCGCATATTGTTGATTTTTTTATTTTATTTAGTTAGTTTTAGACAATTTACAAATTAGATAATAAACCAAAATTTTAGGTCATTGTGATATTATTTATTTGTGACATTGTTGGAAATAAGCAGTTTTATATAACAACATTTTTTTTGTCATGTTGATTTCTATTACCTACATATCTATCTCAATTTTTTTTTGTTTTATTTTAAACTCAAGTCGTATAGTGTCTGATACAATAAAAAAAGTTACATATGTATATTAAATTTGTTAAAACGTTTTTGTAGCTGACTGTACATACTACGTCAGATTTTCACGATAGAGCGAGTTCACGACAAAAAAATAGGTAAAATCGGAAGGTGCCAACTCGCGCGCACTCGCCACTTCCACACATGCCAGTTGACGAATAAGTCCAAAGAACACTCCCTCCAAGTTGCAGGTCTCTACGATCAGCGGTTTAGGCTGTGCGTTGATCCGTCAGTCAGTCATTCAGGACAAAGCATGTTATATGTATAGATAATAAAATATGCCGTTTTTTTAAAAAATCCAATAATTTAAAATCAAGACCACTTATTTAATTTTTATTTTGTCTTTTTTATTTTGTCTATTATGTATTTATGCAAAGTTAAAATATTGCATGTAAGTTAATAAAGTTCATAAGACACAATGTACAGGATTCACATTTTTAAGTCAAGTCAATGGTCACTCAGTCCTCACTTACGTAGAGTGAGCTTCCCAAGAGCGCACTTAATTATTACGACGATTAGATTTTACTAAAGTTCGCGGCGGAGTAACTTTACAAAAGTTGACACAAGTATTGTTACCGCATAATGAGGCTGTATTAAGCCAAAGCATTAGCGGGTCTGTTAAGGGCGACCGTCGCGTGTCACCAAATGAGGAGACAAAGATTGGCAGCCGCGATAAATCGTGTTATAAAAAATTAGGGACCAACCAAGGTGTGAGCTTAATGAGACGTGTACGTGGGATCGATCGTTCGGTGCCGCAGCCCAACAGTTTCGCAAACAACTTCTACTCAAGGTGAACCTTTATTACTCGTACGTTTTTACGTTAAAAAAGCGTTCAATGTCAAAATATCCGCAGAACTAAATTGGTTACGAAATTAACTCTCATCTGCACGCAGAGAGCGGCACGCTCGCGATATTATCGAAATTTCAAAACTAATAAGAGCTTTCAGTTTTTACGAACTAGGTGCAAAGAGGAGGAAAACTTTTGTTGCGAGCGTAAGTAACTTTCGAAGAAATGGAGACATGACGTGCGTAACGTGTGGGTGGATGTGTGGGGTAGGTTAGTGCTGTGCGTCGTGTGGTGGCGGGTGTGCTGCAACACTCACCTCTTCCTGGGCTTGCGCCTGGGCCGCCTGCGCTCCCCCTCGAGATCATCATCCAGGCCCCGGCGCCGGGGCCCGCCTGTGCCGGCTCGTCGTCGCTCCATCTTGCGGTCTGGTTGTCCTTCGCGGACCTCATCTACTACGGCCAATTGGGGCACGAAGTCATCCTCTTCAATTGTTTTTGGGGTCTGCGGTGCGCCCATCCGAAGATGGCGTTGACGCCACCACAGTACCCACGAATTGAAGTTGTCGCGAATCTTGATAACGAGCGACTCGTTGTCGGACGGTACTTCCGCGGCGGGCGGCAGCTTAACGGTTAACTGTTGACTATTACCGAGAAAAATCAACTCGTGTTCCACGAGTTACCTAACTTACGCTAGTGGAGGGTTGCTTGGCAGTGTTAAGCATAATTAAGATTATCCTAAAGCAGCATGGCAGTAAATCGGCTTATTTCAGTCCTTTTATGTCTCTCCGATTTTTGCCCCATACCGGAAGCAACAAGCGATTCGGTGTACTACATTATCGTATGACTTAAAATTATTTTGGCAGTAATGTTTCGGCAGTATGATGGTCTCGTATTTCTACATGATTTAAGTATTGCCGTAACGATGCGTGATGGAAGACATCGCGACGGCTTCGGTCACGGGATTCGCGTATGTATTCATGGCGTGCGCGGGATGGACGGCGGTGCAAGCGTGTCGCGCGAGCGGGCGGTGTTGCACTCAACAGATGTCGAGTGAGTAGCGTTACGTAAGGCGTACCGGTACTAGGGCGCGCGGGCGTTCGCGACGACAGCTGCCGCGCGAATGGCGGACTGGCGGGCTGGCGGAGTGTCGGAGTGGCGTGCGGACGGCCGGAGCGAGGATGCCCCACCCGCCCCGGCCGCGAGGACCCCGCCGTTGTCCTTTGCCGTAACACTCGACGCTTGGTCAACCACCGGTTTGTTACGGTAGCGCCCGCAGTAAGGGCGCGAGAGGCTCCAGCTACCACTTTTATTGGGCCGACCCGTCTCAAGGTCGCGAGCTCGCTTTGGTGGAGTTTACGACCACATTCCGCTATGTATTGGACGCATTGCGTAACGTTGTTGATAAAATATTTATCAATGTTTTGTTAAGTAAGCAAGAACGTTGAGAGCGGAACGCGAGTTTTCATTTCATTATGCAGGCTGCCTTTATTGTCTATACGCCGTATTATCTATACGGGCTGATTTTTTTTTTTTTATATATCTAATCGTTGACTTACACTTTTTGCAATACACTATTTATGATCCTAAATAAAGAAATATAAAAATAAATAAATAATTTTCACCGCTGGACTTGAGTTTTCCCACGTTAGCACTTGAGGATCCGGCTAACTGAAACGTGCTACATCACCGTAGCCGTCGTAGCAGGCTCGTAGCGAGCTTCGTTGACGCGTAGCTGAGGCAACATCTGAGCTCCAGAGCAGTAACCATCCTTTAAACATCTCTGTCTTAGGATTTCATAGAGTAAAGTTTGCCTCTTCAATTATAATATGTAAAAAATATATATAAAATATTACTTTCGTAATATTTTACTTAATAAATTAAAATGAGAGTATATGTATTTGGAGACAGTAATATTTAGGTAAACGTGATATAAAGTGAGACCGCGATCTTAATATTTTAAAATATGTTACCAAAATTGCTGTTTTACAGATAACAAATATTAAAACACGTTTAATAAAGAAAAGTATAAAAAATAAATTATGAAAAATTCGCAACGTAACATTTATAGCGAAACCTAAAATAGAAATTGAATTAAAGTAGTACTTGTACAAAAAGTAACAATTCGACAGGAATACCAATGGCTCGGTATTTCAGTCGGAAGTTGTCGCCCGGATTGCGAATGCAAGCAAGTCGTCTTCGTACGGTATTTTTAGTTTTTTACATTAATAGCTAAGAATATCAAAATAACCAAGATTCAGGTTTTGCTTTTAATCTTTCAGGCACCGTAAAACCAGACACAATTGAAAACCAATTGTTATTGGTTCACATGTGAACCTGCGGGGCGTCAGACATTAAATCAAAATATTATTACATTTTATCATTATCTCAGTTCGTCTTCCGAAAGTATTAAAAAAGTTCATTCGAAAAACTATTAGGTCCTTACCTGTGAAATTGACGTTTTGTATGAAGATTTTTTATAAAATTATATTTTTAATACTAACGTTTTTTTTAAAATTTAATAGCATCTTTTTAAATGAACACTATAAAAATTGTAGAGTAGTGTGTTTGTTTCACTAGCTAAATATAGCAGACATTAAAAAGAACAAAAATCAAGTCCCTTCAAAGCTACAATGAAACAAAAGGTCAATTCCGCGAACAAATAAAGAAGTCAATTTAATATTGTATCATTGATATTACTGAAGCCTAAGTAACATAGTCCTAATTGAAGGTGTATAATAATATTAACAATCGGTATTGACTTTTAGAAGTAATACACCTATTGATAAGTGAGAAAAAAACGTCATTTTCATAGGTAAGGACCCAATATAACAATTGCATTGTATTCACTATAAACTGCAACACAAAACTAACAAAAAGAAACTTATAAAAGCGTCGTAACCTAACCGCAGTCATGGAAACGCGAATCAATAAGTTATGTTAAAAAGTGGCCTTAAAGCCGATTGTAAAAAACTACATGCTTTTACACGATTTATGAATCGTAGCGACCCTGAGACACGTAAGGCTTACGTAAAGGCTCCGGGGTGCTCGGAGCCCGCCCCGACGCGAACCCGCCACTTTGTTGTCTAAACTCAATATCGACCGATCGGTATGTTGTCATAGCAGAACCTTTCAGACCTATCCAGGTTTAAGATTGCAATCGAGATGTTGAAATTAAATTATCGAAGGTATAAAGTCACTATCGTATAATCCATCTGTTATACTCGTATAATCATAGGACTAAAACTTTATCAACCTAGTATGTTAAGACGTTAAGGTACTGGGTTCAATTCCCAGGTCGAACAAAGTGTATCAAATTTGTCGCCACACACAACAACACAATCGAGGTTTGGTATCACCAACCCACTTATGGCAAGCGTAGTGCGACTATGTGTGAAAACTGTAGCGATTACTTGATTTTAATGATAGAGGCCTTTGCCCAGCATTGGGACAGTATATAGGTTATTTACTTACCTTGTGTACAAGCATAATAAAACAATCACATTATACCGGAATAATCTATTTAGCATGTTCGTTAGATTTTTTATTTATTTTTTTGTACGCGCATGTTTGTTACTTCACTACATAAACAAAGTCGCTTCCCGCTGTCCCTATGTATGTATGTATGTATGTATGCTTAGATCTTTAAAACTACGCAACGGATTTTGATTTGAGAATGGTTTAGATTTACAATTGAACCCGGTAGGTGGCGCTGCTATAGGGGTCCATCGTGGGACACGGGTGTTCTTAAACGGATGAATGATTTGTTTGTTTTGTTGTCATGGAAACTTTCAAAGCGGTACGAAGTCCGCCGGTCAGCTAGTAAAATATATAAATCTTCTGTGCGCGTGTATTTTATTGAACTCCTTCTAAACGGCTGGACCGATTTGGATGAAATTTTCTGTGTGTGTTCAAGTGGATTTGAGAATGATTTAGATTTACAATTGGACCCGGTAGGTGGCAAACACTTTTAAATGTTTGCCACATTACAATGTAAATGATTATGTTAATGATAAGAATGCATGGAACTAACATTCCTCCAACTCTCGCACACTGTATTGGTATAAAGCGTCATTCTATAGTTTCGAAGTAATATAATATAGGTAGTGCCCAAGTACGTTATTTTAGAATCTAGTGTAATATAAAGTAAATATATAGAGGTAAGCATTATTTGTAATTCTGGGCTCTAGAAAGTTTTTAGTTGTAAATGTATAAAAATTTAATATTTTATGACTTGGTAACGACATCTATTTTTTTTTAAATGTCTTACTTCTATTAAAGCTGTGGAGTTTCTTGCGAACATTCTTCTACACAGCTAAAAAATAACAAACGTCCTGAAGTTTCTAGAGTTTATTTGAATAAAAAAAAAAACTTTGACCGTGATAACTCTATGCAGGTTTGAACGGCTATATTACGACAACAACCGGGATCAACGACTAGTACTTTAACTCCCGCGTTCTGAGCAGCTCCAGATATTTTAATATGGGCACCCATAGCGTCCAGACAGCTGCGATATCGAGCCCTTCCGTAAACTTCAAGTAAGTAAATATACAATATGTAAAAAACCCTGTCCGATCGCAAAGGGGTACTAGGTATACAAATAAAACTAACAAAAAAAATACTATTCATAAAAAAAAAGAGTTATCGTAATTTAAAACGCAAGTTTTTTGTACCTAAATTGATCAAATTTACCTAAAATCTAGCTAATATTATAAATGGAAAGTGTGGTCAACACTTTCCATCAATGGCGGTGGCACCAAATTAGATATTTACTCATGTGGCCAAAGGTTCTACCTACCGAAGTGCCGACAAAAGTATTGCCATGTAAGTTTTGTCATTTAACAATATTTTTATCGGGGTAAAATTTTTTCACTTTTCTTGAATGATTACGTAAAAAGAACTGAATCATGATACAAATTAACTTTGTACCGCTTTGACAGTTTCAAAAGTCTCTCATAATTTCAATAAAAAAGTATAAAAAACTATCAAATAGGTTCTATTCCCAACATCAAATCCAAGACCTAAGTAGTAAATTATGAGTTTCATTTCTGTGGGAATATCGGGATAAAAACTATCCTATGTGTTAATCCAGGTTATAAACTATCTGTATGCTGAATTTCATCCAAATCCATCCATCCGTTGCAGCGTGAAGAAGCAACAAATATACACACATACACACAAACTTTCGCATTTATAATATTAGTGTGATAATGTACAACATTTCATAATTATCGGTTGAAAAGTATACGCGTGAAAGCGTAACAAATAACAAACAAACTCACTTTCGCATATTAAGTTAGGTTACTATTAGTAAGGATAGTTAGGGTATAAACTTTGATTTAGACACACATCTGCTTATAACGTAAATACACCACTATTATAACCCTGTAAAGGCCATCCCAATCCTATCCAAACTATTCGGAGAATCTAGTAAAGTGCGGGAGCACGCTTACGTTTGCGTGATGCCATTCCCTCTAGAAACCTTCTGACGTGGTTTTGATCGTGATTAAGCAGTGTGGCTTAGAATAGAATAGAATAGAATAATTTTTTTTTTTATTAACATACACACTTACTTCAATAAAAGAAAAAAGAAAAAACAGATAGACAGAAAAAAAGAACAGATGAGTAGTAAAAAATAAAACAGGTATTGTGTGAAGTTAAAGATATTTACTCGTGTGGTTAAAGGGCCCTGTCTCAGCATAAGCTGCTGTGTCATTCATGGATGTTCAGAATGACACAGAAGCGCTGTTATTCTGACAGGGCCTGAATATTTATGGTACTAGTGACAAGAAAATAGAAGAAATTAAAAATAAAAAATAAAAATGAAATAATACCTAATTACATTAAAAACCATACCAAAGTAGAAAAGAAAAACACAAACAAATGAACATGAATATGAATTTTAAAAATGCAGACAAAAACAAATAAAATATAAATAATAAATAATGAAGAGAAATTACAAATATAAGTAAGGCTCTAGTGAGCACGATTCCTTTGCCGCACCCACCGGAAAAACTTTAGTAGAGATACTACTTTACCATAGATTTTTTTTTCTTTTGTTGATGGCTTCGTGCGATAAGCACATTTAGCCAGTGTCAAAGTAATATTTCTAACAAGTAATACACAAATAAACAATATTTCTTTTCTGTATGATGATGATGATGATGAATGATAAGTAATAGAAATGAGAAGTAGAAATGATATGCCCCCCAACCCTTCGAGTATATCAGTAAAGATGTGGGGCTTTACTAAGTCCTCGGGCGGACTTCTTGAGAGAATTTGGTGACGTTGCACTGTTTTGTTTCATTTGCCAACACTCAGGCACACTCACGAATACTTAACGGTTAATAATCCACCATTATTTCACATAATTATTCGACATAACACACATTTTAGAAAATAAAACAAAACCGCAGACATGACTCTTCACTTTCCCGCCAAGAAGTCTACCATAGATTATTATATTATTATTACATAATTCACATATTTTGGCAATGTGGTAAAAAACAATATACGACGTGGCTTTTTATATTCATAAAGAGCCTCATAAGCTAAATTCTTTACAAAAATAAAATATTTAAGCAGTCTTTAATTAGAAGCAGCAAAATTAACATAAACTGCTATGTACACATGCCTCATTAAAACCTGTGAAACATGCAAACAAACTAGTTATAATATAAAACTTATTATTAACCACTTATTAATATTCACAAAAGTTTCATCTACACTCCAAGTGAAATAGAAAATTGTTTACAACACTGAACACTACAATCAAATAGTCCAAAAGGCTTGAAAGTATAATATTTCAGTTCACGTAAGCCGGCATCAGCATCTCTTTGGCAATGAAGTACTTTTGAACTAAATCAATTTAAACTTTTGGTTTTTACAAAATAGTTTACAACACTGAACAACACTACAATCAAATAGTCCAAAAGGCTTGAATGTATAATATTTCAGTTTACGTAACCCGGCATCAGCATCTTATTGGCAATGAAGTACTTTTAAACGTCAAGATGAAGAGAATAGCGAACGCTGGCTCCAGGCCGTGGAACATGAGCATCACTTCACCGCACACCAAATGTATTCCAACCGCAGAATATATGTTTCGTAAATGACAAAACAGAACACTCCCACCGCCGAGGGTATGGTAAGGATGATGAAGAAGTAAAAGGGAATTCGACCTTGGGAATAAATATAAAAAAAGAAAACAATTCATCAAAATCCCAATCCAATTCCAAAAAAAACTCCAAGCGAAAAAAACCTCAACGTCTCTATCTCTAAATTCCTCTAACTTCACTTCTTCCTAAACTTCATCCGCTAAACGTCAGTGAAAAAAAAAAAAAAAAGAACTTTTTATGCGGAAATAAGAAGAGGTCGAATGTGGTGAACGCTACAGTACGTACACAGACGTACACAGACGCACACCGTCCATTCCCCGCATGCCTGCATCACATGAGTAAATATCTAACAGAGTGAAAGCTTTCTTATAGCACGCAAAATTTACAATTACTTTGGTAGGGTTGTCACATGACGTCATGATAAATGAAACAAAGTATATTATTTAATTTTTATAAGTTTATAAATACCGTAGATAGTCTAAATATTTTGTTTTTATTATTTTTGGGTTCTAAATTCCAAGGAGAGCCGCCGAATTTGAGGAAAAGAGTGGAGGAGCGGGTGGTATACCTCTACCCCTCCCCAAAAGCTTAAAACTCGGAGTCATGTACTTTTTTTAAGGGAATATTTAATTAAAGAAAAAATTACAATAACACAAATGTTAAAAAAAAATCCAGGATTTGAACCTGCACCTTTCTGACATACAGGGTCAGGTGCTCTTCCAATAAAGCTATCGTGGTTCTAACCAGCCCGCCAACATTTTACTGTACACCTCCTTTAGGAGAAGAGGGATGAAGAGGACTACTCCTCCATTGTGACCCTTTATTATGAGTTTATAAGATTCTACAAGGTCAGTTGAAAATAAAACAAGGTTTTTTTGAAAGATATTTTTATTTAGAAGAGCTTAACCAAACTGCTCAGATATGTGCCAACCGTAGGTTTTAAAGATCTCCCGCGCTGCGTGAAGAGCAGCCCCTCCACCCTTGCGTAGTAAAACACAGGTATTACATGCTCGCCTCAGCCGCAGCGGCAAACTTGATGCCTGCGACGGGTGAGGGCTGCTCTTCCTCCGCGCCTCCGGGCTCATAAAAAAACTCTAGCGTAGGGTAGACTAATTCGGTTCTGTTACTAACTTTGACCTAATGTTACCTTGTCGTCGGGTATGTAACATTTTTTTTACTATAATATACTACTACTATTAATTATTATTATTAAACAAATTATGATAACCTGAGGACACAGATGCACCAAGTGGAGAAATGGCAGTTGAACACCCAGCAATGGGCTCCACACCACCACCTTAGTACACAAGTGGCTCACTAGAATCTGATAATGACAATAATTTATAGAGAGTCCTAATTGATTCCAAGCGATAAAAAATCGTGTACTTGTTCCTAATTACCTTTTCTTCAGGCAAAAAAAAGTACCTCAAAATTCGGCGGCTCCCCTTGGAAATACTAAGCCTTATTTTTGTTTTCCAATGAATATCTTGTTTTTTATTTTTTAGATTAAGATAAACTCCAATCTGACAAAGTCTTTTTAAAATACCTACTGAATTGGAAAACAGTCACATGGGAGATCAAATGTTCAGTCATTATACACGTTCTAAAATTTCAGTTCAAATAATTTTATAATATTTGCTTTAAGATCGAAGTGTTTGCGAAACTACTACGTGAAATAGGCAATTTTTTTATATTTCTGGCGTTAGTCATACACGCTATACAGTTATTAATATTTTACAGTAAACCAATCTAATTTAAATCAAACATAATAAAACCTCAAATAATTACAATATTTTACGAGCGATGACAGTTCATCTCAGTGACACTCACTGAGATTGTCCGCTGGCTGTGCCGGTGGAAACTGGTTTGTCCTCTCGCGGCGCGTACGTGAACCCGTCGGTGAGAGGTCACGCACACATAACCGTGCTAGTAGTAGTGTACCGTCGCAGCGCGTTATAAGGAAGCTTTCACTCTGTTAGATATATTTACTCTGTGCCTGCATGCCGAGACAAAACAGTGATTGTGAAAACTAATTACTACTAGTACTAAGGGGTACTAAGCCGCGGACAACTGAAAGTGCTACTATCAACTGCTATATTGCAAATATAAGCATTGCGAAAAACGTTAATATTTACTTCCATACAAAATAAATTTTTGGTTACGTAATTTAAAAAATGTTCAACCCTGAATAGGGGCGGGGCTAACGCATGACGTAAATAATTTTCGTTAACAGATGTAGGTACCGACTTGTCGGCCTAGTCAAAGTACTAGGCCGCTTAGATCTCATGTTAGGAATACTTACATCTAAATCCGTGACGAGATAACAACTAACCTTTTCTGATGTTCATAGCGCCGTTGTTCGTAGGTATAGGTACGCGATTGCGCACATCCAAGCGAGAATAATTAGAACACAAGCACAGAGGTAGGTATCTACCTACCTACACTTTGCTTTTCAGTCATACAAATTTTTAAGACGTAGAGAATTAACACTTAGTTCTGAACTTCTAATTTTAGGTAGGCACACAGTCACAGAAACGGTTCAAAATGACCTCCTGGTCGTTCAATACACAAAACGTCGAAAACACCGATACGATGGAAGAGGACGGTTTGGATACCTTTGTCGGTACGATTCCCGAGCCTCAGTTAAGACAAAATCACACCTCCCGACACACATCACCATATCGTAATATTCCCGATTACTGTATTCCGAGGCCATGTTAGATAAAAGATGTTTTAATAAATGAAATTTCTGTATTTAGAATTAAACATTAATACATTTATAAAGAAGTGATAGAACAGAGAAAAAATCATAGACACTTGACGTTGTCAAATAAAAAAGAACATTTCTTTTTATATCAAGAAGTTTCATTAACATAATGATAAATAACAAAAACAAAAACAATAACAATAATAACCCCGGCAATGAACTCGAGTCTCTCTCTTAAAACAGCTGACCGCCAGGGCTACCACAGCGTAATTTCTTTTAAAATCTTAAAAAAGCTGTTAATCTAAAATTATCAATTTTTAAGGAAAAGTTCTTAGACAAAAGTTATTCACTATCACATGATAGTGAATAACTTTTGTCTTTTGTAGCCGAAAGGAGGGTAAAGTATACATATACTTTACCCTCCTTTCGGCTTAGTACCCCCTTTCCGACTGACGTTGTATATGTTAAAGAGCTCGATGGCGCAGTGGTTAACGCGCCCGGTCTGCGAGTGCTGAGGTTAAGCAACTTTCGCATAGGCCGGTCATCGGATGGGTGACCAAAAAATTAATCATCTCGAGCTCCTCCGTGCTTCGGAAGGCACGTAAAGCCGTTGGTCCCGGCTGCATTAGCAGTCGTTAACAACCACCAATCCGCACTGGGCCCGCGTGGTGGTTTATGGTTCGTTCTCCGTATCCATCCATAGGGAATGCTCGTGCCCCAGCAGTGGGGGCATAAAATGAGCTGATGATGATGATGATGATGATGATTATATATATTTATTATTATATTTACTAATATTTTAAAATCAAAATTAGCCAAATCGGTCCAGCAATTGATTTTTATATATATAGATATCGTTAAAATATAAAATTCTAAATACAAAATCATTGATTCAGTTTAGGCTACAAATAGCTCTTATGAATGTCACTTTGCCATCGATTCGTTAGTATACTCTGGTAAATAAAGTCATCAATTCAAGATGGAAACCAGCTTCATTACCATGCTTTCCCAAAGAAGGTTGGTGAAAAAAATGAAAAATCCGAACACATCCTCTGGAATCACCATCTGGAAAATAAAGCCGGACCTTTGGATATTATCTAGCCGAGTGTTTTACTACTCAGCTAACTAGACATTATTGATAAAAACATCCAAAGAATTTAAAGGTAGTTATTTTGTGAAAATGAAAATTATGAACATTGTTGAAGTGACACATTAATAAATCGGCTGCCTCAGGTGGCACTCGAACCCAAAAGCATTCGCGATTAGGGCAACTGGTCTCCCAATTAGCACTAGCGAGAAACTGGCATGCCTGTTGGTTCAGCAATGTACCAGTAATGTTTAATTAGTTCTTATCTCGGACGATTTTCACGTTGCCCCAAACAAAATTCCATTGTGAATACAAACCTAAACAATTTAAAGCTTCTGTGTGCTGCTCATTTCATTTCACAATTAATATTTTCCGACGTTCAAACATTTAACTGGCCGCCCGCAAAATTTCATTGTACAGACTACACCATTACTGTTTATTTTATATAGTTTTACACATTTTGTATTACATTGATATCACTATTTGAATTAATTGAAAAAACAAAATGTACGTTGTTTTCTTTTATTCGGTGATACTCGTTTATTATTTCATTTGTAAAATTGTAAATACAAAATATGCCTTTCACTTACTTGTTTTTCATTTAAACCAAACCAAATATTGTAAAATGTTTAAGCCAGTAGGTATGCGAGCATTGATACAGTGAATTGATCAAGAGCAGAATTTAATATACAACGTGTTTCGGCGGCTTTAGTTTGTAAATTTTTCGATATTCCTATTGTCTACATACGTCCTGATCCAACATCGACATATTATTAGTGGATCTGTTCTATTATCGATTGACTTTGAGAACTATAAAGCATATTGTTTAGAACTTGACCCAAAAAATGTGTCATGAATTGCCAAAATGCATAGTAGAAAAGTTGGGTTACCTTTTATAGAACCAAGCTTTTGTAATAATACCGCGCTATGCTATGAAATACTATTGATTTATTATTGTAACTTAATTAATTGAAATTCAACGGGATCGTGTTTTTAAGTAGTAAATAGAGCTCAGAGCATAAAAAGTTCAAGAATTATTTAGTTTCCGTTTCTAGCTGTCTGTCTTTTACGTCAATGCACTTTTGCGCGGTCCAAGAAATACCGTAGTACCTACCTACCTATTACATCGTTTATAAAAATATATATGAAAAATCTCTGTCCTGAACGGTCGTCATGGACCCGCGGCGTCAGCATCACGCCAATAAGGGTTATGGCGTGATGCTGACTACTCAAAGCTACTACCTAGCCTTTTTTTTGGATAGAGTTTGCTGATTGCCTCAGACGGCATTTTCAGCTTCACCGGGCGTTTTTGGGGGCGGCGAGAAACTTAAAGGTTTCCTCAAGCCGTGTGAGACGTAGCACCTTCGGTTTTCTAGAGGGAACGGCATCATGCACTAGTGTGTGTGTGTGTGCCCTAATAGATTCTCTGAGGGGATCGGATGCTACCGAGCCGTTACCAGATACCGTCTAACAAGAAAATCATATTCGATAAATAACTACGTAGTAATTTGCTACGAGATAGCCTAATTGGCCGTACGAGGTTTGCAACAACTTGTATGTAGCCTGTGAAATGGAACACGCGGTATTCTTGTATATTGTATAAATAATAAGCTGGATATCGAGTAAGGTTAAGTTCATTGTATGAGGAAGAAGAAGACAGCTGTTCAGACCTAATGCGACGCTATTGTGACGATCATAACGGAAAATATCTGACAAAAGTACTAAACGCTCGAGATGAAGCAAACGCCAATTAGTTTAAATCTTAAGAAAAGAAAATGAATAACATTATAATACTTTTTTAATGAAATGATTCTGTGGATCAAATGAGATGGAAGCGCATACTCGTAACTACAAAATGTTTGTTGTTGGCAACAGACAATTCACCTTAGTTAGTAGTAGTTCCTCGAATTTATAATTAAACCATGAATAAACTACGCACATTAAAATGAAAGCTTATCAAGCTTGCACCCACGAGAAAAATAAATAAATAAGATTATTCAGAAAGGGTAAGATGCCATGAAGTGCATCATGGCATGTCATTATACAAACCCTGAAGGTTTGAACATCCATGCCGTCATTATGCATGATGACACAAGCCTAAGGAGACATCTCTTAATGTTCAGCTCTCCGTCTGCACCGACATCGTTAGCGGAGGTTTCTTTGAATGTTGCTCGCCGCAAACCAATGGGTAAGAAATGGGATGACTCCGTTGCAATTAATAATAACGTAAAATTATATGGTGTCGTCGTTACGTACGGGTCACTCAAATCGAATAAATAATAATAGGAGCGTTCTATACCTCAAAGAATTCAAACGGGTATTAACGCAAACTAATTAGTAAAAGGTATCATATCTTCTTTATACCCGACGTTTCGACTAAGTTACAACCAACAGGCCGTGGTCACGGGCTGGTCAGTCAGCCCGTGAGCACGGCCGCCGGAAAACACTATGGAACGCTAAAGTTTAAAAGTATATATAGTTCTATACCTCAATATGAAGGAAACTTTTCATGAAATCGCTATCATTTAAATCTCTCTACGAAAGAAACGAAAGATAGGACTGGCTTAAAAAAATTAATGAAGCTTCTTACCAGCTAAGACTTTATCTAATGAACAGTCCTATTAAAAATATTTTTCACTGCTACAACAAACAACTCGCTGCAATTTCTCAATGTGGTCAGAACCACAGAAAGTCGAGCCATGCATGACGCAGTAGACAGTGAATGCAGGACCCCCTGCTCAGACAGTCTTGTGCCCCATTAATAAATTGGTTCTGTGGTAATCAACGCGACGTCGCCGTCGGGAAACTAATCAAAGTTGACCGTAGGGTTTGCAAAAACAGCATTTTTATTCAGCTTTTCTAAATTAAACCTTTCTCAAATCGCCATCTAAGTTGATGTGGCGTGTGGAGTGAGATGAAAATTCTTTGAATTATAAACAACAAGTAGTAAAGTATCAACAATATATCTATATATATTCTATATATTATATTCAATAAATTGAATATTACTTAACTAATAAAGATAAAATTTAAATCCTTTTTGTAGCTGTAAGTCTTTATAATATTAGTATAGATAACAATATTTATTCAATTTAAAATTTGAAATTATTTAGAATAACTAATGGATTGATAACTGGTTTCACAACTTTTAAAATTGTTTGTTTGTTTGTTTGTGTCCAGACAAGGGTGATGCCAATAATTTGTTATCTTTACTTTCAATATTAGTGTTTTGTGAGGTTTTAGCAGGAAACAATTAACTTTAAAACGTCAATATTCGATTTGAACCAATATAAGAAATTTTGGAATTTAGTGATGTGCAAGAAAACGTTTATGATGACAATCAGTTGGAACAAAAAAAGTTTTTACTAGAAAAAATCAACCAGACTCAGGAAGCTCGAGTGGGAACCGAACCCACGACCGTTGGATAACCAGCCCAATGCTCTGACCGCTGAGCTACCGAGGCTCCAGATGACTCGTCGAGTGTTTCTAGTAGTTAGTGATTTACAATGCAACCCACAGTATTACGTTACTGTGAAGATATTCCTCACAGTTCTTCAGAGTCGAAAGAACACTTTTGCAAGTATTTAACAATCGATAAAGGCGTAATCTATATATTAATACGTGAAGCAAAAACTTTACCCCGTTTTACGAAAATTGCGCAGACGGAGGAGTATGAAATTTTACACACTTATCTATACTAATATTATAAATAGGAAACCTTTGTATTTTTATATGTATGTACGTTTGCAACGAATAAACTCAAAAACTAATGGACCGATTTAAAAAAATATTTCACCATTAGAATGCTACATTAGCGCTGAGTAACATAGGCTATATTAAAAAAAATGTTGAATAAAATACTAAAAACGACAATTTGATTTTCCAACACAAAATGATATGTTTGTTTTGTTGTCATTGAAACCATTGATATATATTAACTCAATGATGGAAAATGTCAAAGCGCTACGAAGTCCGTCGGGTCAGCTAGTAGTTTATATAGAGAAGGATTGCAAAATGTTAATTTTTTTTTTTAAATTATGTATAACAATACATTAAATCAATAAAACAAACATTACACACACTACCATGTATTTGACACACACGCAAATGTATTTTAACAAAAAATTTCAAAAATGGAAGAGGAGCGGACGAAGTCAATGCCAATCCAAACTCACATTCTATCTTTTTTAATTTTTCATTGGGACACAATCCGTGCAGCCTTAATAAAATTACGGTCAAATTTCGGCCACTGGGCGAACACTAGTTCCTTTAAATACATAATATTTATATTATTTTTGAATTGTGCATTCACCTATATATTTAAAATATTTTTTTTCTACTAGAAAATGCAAAATTCAAAAATAGCATCATTAGAACATTGTTTAATCGGATCTTAATTCTCCTTTTTTTTTGTAATAGTGGTTTATTTAGGAACAAAACTAAATATTCATATAATATCTCAGTTCCTCTTTGTTATATAATATGAAACTGTTATATTACGACAATAACGGCATTAACGTGCCCTCCGAAGCTCGGAGAAGCTCCAGATATTTTATTACATTCTTACTCGTCGAAATGTAATACGCTTTGACTAAGCTGTACCGTCTGGACTAGAACATTTTCTAGGAGCTGCGCTTCGAATTCAAGAATACCGTGTTATTACGAACCAGCGAACATTTTATTTGAATTTTAATAGTTTGATTTTTTACTTTTTATTACTTTGTCATGTTGAAGAATATGAAACTGTAAATATTGAACCTTAAAGTTACTTTTATTCAAGTAGTTCTATAACGGTTATATGATGAGACTTTAACGGTTTCTGGTTTACCCTTGGAACCCTCAAGGGATTAAAAATGTATTCCAATTGTTTACTTTAAAAATTCAAGTTCTCTCCAAACTTTCCAGGAGTGTTTATACTAGATACACCTCAGTAAAAGTGGGCACAATTACGTAGAAACTCACAAGATAGCCTAAAGAAAACATCTATTGGTAAATTGTTGCTTGGCTTTTGACTTCTATGTAAGGTGTTCTTTGTAAATGCTGCCACTCGTAATTACCGAAGTACAAGATTTTAATGATCTTGTTTCAATTCTACACATTGTTGCTGTACGTACTGTGCAATATAATCCTAAGACTTCTAAGTTATCTAAGTAGTAAGATCTATACTTAAGATTTTGAAAATCTAAAAGTTATTATTAAATATTTTCATTATTTTAATTTTCAATGCTTTATACAAGATAAGATTTTACTAGCATTGTACCAATAATCCAAGGCTCGTGAGTTCGTATGATTTTTTTCTTGTAAAAGTAGTTTTACAACAAAACAGACGCTCGAATGTCATACGTATTGCCGTGAAAATTGTTGCTTGGTTATTGTGCTTCCCAACTGCTGGTGATTGAGATGAAGAAACTGATTGATGATGAAACTTTTCCTTTAGCTCTGTACAGGTAAATTCGATGAAGTAAATGTTAATGGTGAGAGTAACCGCGGATCGTGCTTAGTGGCGTGCACTTGCAGTGTCTGGCAAAGGCCAGCAGTGGATTAATGTAGGCTGATGATAATGATGATAAAGTGTTGGTATAAAGTGAATCGGAGAAATGTTTTAAAGCATAATGACATGCCTTTATTTCCAATATATTTATTCTATACAGATAATAAATTTGCACATTGGTCGTGATGAATCGTAATAATCATTGGCAGGTACATATGAGTGAGTGTCGAAATATACAGCAGTTTATCGGGAGAAAATGGCGAAATAAATTTAAAATCCCGTACTTTTTCAAACATATTATACATCATACATTACATGTAGGGACGACATACTCACTTCATAAAGATAATTTGTTGCCCCTATACATACGAGTAAATACACGCCCTAAGTTTATCGTTCATTAAAACCTGGCTAGTAGTTTCTACGCGACGACGTTGAACCATGAAGACATTCGGACTGGGGACAAAATTACAGAACAAGATAAGGATGAAAATTATACGAACACAACTATGAACACGTCAAAAGGTAATTCGGTTGCAGTACAATTACCATAGCGATACAAGAGAGCGGACCCCGTGATTATTCATAAAGAATTCTGAATCACATCAATTATCACGCGAGCCACTCGGTGGGCACGCGAAACGCGCTGTTGCTTGTTCGTGTATAGGTACGTGCTTGACGTCATAGTGTAACAATAATACATCCCTAATACCCCTAGTAACAAACTAATATGTATAACGCCAACGTTGTTTAACGATCAAAGTAACGTCTCGCATTAACGCAAGGTTTTTATAAAATGGTTGGAGTATTTCAGTAGACTTCTTAAAATTCTCACTGGAAGCAGTAGAGTTTTAATTTCGATACACTTGTTTTGCTTTAAAATACCTAGTGAAAACAAATCATGTATACATATAAAATGCTTTGTCCGGAATTACTGACTGACGGATCAACGCACAGACTAAACAGCTGATCGTAGAGACCTGAAACTTGCAGGGTGTGTTCTTTGTATGACGTAGGCATCCGTTAAAAAAGGATTTCTGAAATTCTACCCCTAAGGGGGTGAAAAAGGGGGGGCACTCTACACATGATAGGTAATGTTTGCCAGTGCGGGTTGGTGGACACACATCCGGGCTATGCATCAAAAATACGTATGACGTAGTACGACTATATTTTCCAAAATCTTTATAGCAATCAGTAGGCCACATAATTTATCAATTCGGAGACATGTCTCTCGACTAATAAGAATGTATGAAAATACAACACGAGTGTAAATCAGTCAGTGACTGTGACTCATACTAAATAAAAGTTCCGTGCCCGCTTTCAGTAACTCGCCATTATGTGTCCCTTTTGACAAATATATTTACCGTAATATAACAATATGCGAGTAAGATCTAAGTAAGATCTGTAATGTCTAGTTTCAAAAAAGTGTTGAAAAACTTTCTCCGAGCGGGATTTGAACCCGCACTTCATGACAAACCGGGTCAGGTGCACACCTTTATGCTATCGTGATTCTGTCGAGGATGTGGATGACGTAGTCCTCGAGATATAAGGTTCTTTTCGCTTACAAAGTAAGAGTATGAGTGTTGATGAATTTAGCGGGTTTGACAGAACCTTGATAGCATAAAGCTAGTACACCTGACTCGGTATGTCATGGGGTGCGGGTTCGAATCCCGCTCGTGGAAATTTTTCATAACTTTTTGAAATCTGCGTTTTGTTGTTTTTCAAATTTTAATTTGTTCACAACAAAATTTGCGTACAGTTATTTATAGCCATGATCATATATGTAATGTCTTGAGTGCGCTAATTACAGCCTCCTAGAAAACTTATATGCTAGTCTGACGGAGCTGCGAAGATTGAACAACGATTTCTCGTATTTAACGTAACGTAAACGACGACGAAGTTATCGCTCGGCTATTGATGCATAAAAGCATCATTATCATCATCATCATCATCATCATCAGCTCATTAATGTCGCCACTGGTGGGGCACGAGCCTTCCCTATGGATGGATAGAGAGAACGGGCTATAAACCACCACGCGGGCCCAGTGCGGATTGGTGGTTGTTAACGACTGCTAATGCAGCCGGAACCAACGGCTTAACGTGCCTTCCGAAGCACGGACGAGCTCGAGATGATAAATTTTTGGTCACCCATACGATGACCGGCCCTTGCGAAAGTTGCTTAACCTCAGCACTCGCAGACTGGGCGCGTTAACCACTGCGCCATCGAGCTCCTCATATAAAAGCATATTTCTAGTTAATTCCTTTATAAAAATGTGTCTTTAAACTTTATATTTTCGTATTGATGACAGTTTTCAGAAAGGTTTGGAAACATCTGTATGTCTGTATGTCTCCGACCAACTTGAACATATAAATACTATAAAATGTTCAAATAATTTTTAACGCAAATTTTGTTGCGAACAAATTACAAAAACACAAATGTTAGATTGTTAGAATGGGCTGGTTAGAACTATGATAGCTCAATTGGAAGAGCACCTGACCCGGAATGTCAGAAGGGTGCAGGTTCAAATCCAGCTCGTGGAAATTTTTCAACATTTGTGTTTTTTTAATATAAATATTATTTAAAAAAGATAAAAAGTTAAAAAAATTCCATTAGCGGGATTCGAAACAATACCAACTATGCTATCGTGGCTCAGCCATACTACGAGCCACGACAGCATAGTTGGTAGTGCACCTGACCCGGCGGCATGTCATGGGGTGCGGGTTCGAATCCCGCTAGTGGAGTTTTTTTAACACCTCGTCTTTTTTAAATTGTAATTTGCTCGCAACAATATTTGCGTAAAATATATGTAAATCTATATATATTAATACGTGAAGCAAAAACTTTGTACCCCTTTTTACGAAAAGACGAATTTCGCACATTTATAGTTTATATGAAGGTTTATAGGAATGTTAATATTTTTTTAAATTATGCTTAAAAAATACATTAAATCAACAAAAACAACATTACACACACTACCATGTGTTTGACACACACGTATTGCTTGTCTATAATGCGGCCGACATCTGTCAATGCCAATCCAAACTCACATTCTATCTTTTTAAATTTTTCATTGCTTAGGATACAATCCGTGCAGCCTTAATAAAATTACGGTCGCATTTCGACCACTGGGCGACCACTATCATAAATGTAAATACAACGTAAAAAATTTGGAGTGCACACTTTTTCTTTTCTAATTTTCGACAGTTTGCAAAAAAGGTCCAACCGGTGGAAGCAAGGTCTATAGGACGTCGCCGTCTGAGGTGCGTCAACAGTGGGGGATGAAGACGTCCCGATTATGCGAGGTCGCTGCGGCGTTCGTGCCATGAATAATAAACGGTTCGCCCTCCGACGCGATCGGCGGCAGCTTATCTCAGAAACATCTGGGGGGCCAGATACCTGGATGACCGGAGACTATCTATAAACTATAAGTAAAAAAATATCGCCTATAACCGTTCCACAGCTAGGCAAAGGCTTCCATCATTGAATTCAAGTCGTTTTTACAACGGATAGGTAAAGCCACGCTTGCCCACTCACACTGCCCAATCTGGGAATTGCCAAGCTTTGCCACTTGGCCACCGAGGTGTTAGAAAACTATAAAAAAAAATATTTTAATAACTATTTTAATAATCGGTGATAGGTAATAGAATCTCGCGTCGGTACGATTATCGGTCCTCCAAAAGTCGGTCACAAAATAGATGATAAAACGTCGTCGGTCCGATTATCGTTCCTACAAAGAATCGGTCGTGGGCGGGCACCGTAAGCATAATATAAGACTCAATCTGTCTTCGTAAACTAAAGCTATCGTAAAGGTAAATTGGTTCATTGCATTACCTACGAGATTTAATTTCTTAGTTCATACTCGTATGATAAAAAATAACAAGGTGGCAGTACACTTAAAATTACATTATTTGGCATGCAATGTTTTGTAGCATCAAAGGTAAAAAAAAAGTTAAAATAAGTTATAATTAACAAACCTATTTATTAAATAAAAAATACACTTTTTGAAAAGCTTTATGCCTATGTTTTTTCTTTGTATGTCACGTGATATGCTAATATTTTTTTCATTACGAACGCACATGAGGGATCCTTTGATCAAAGCCTTTGCCTTAGCTTAGCCTTAGCATTTTATAAGCGCCCGGTTTCCGTGGAAAGTAGTTGCAGCAATGTTGAACTATATGCGAATTTACTGCTAATACCAAAATAAGATGTTTAATAGTTTCCAGTATATAATATTAAAATCACAGCCTACATTTTTATATTTATAAAATACAGTAAAAAAAAAAAATTACTACCCGACCCAGCCAGAAATCGAACTTACATAGGTCTTCCGCAAACCGGGCGGCTGCACTTACCATTATGCTACCGGGAAAGCTAACGTAAGCACTGAATTTTTGCCTGCTTTTTAGCGGCAGAGTGCCCATCCATCTATTAATCTATCTCTCAACATCCATCATCTGGATGATGGATGATTCATAGATATCAACGATTCTTTCAACCGATGGCTATGCAGATTCATCTTTACAGATGAAATACCACAAATTGAAAATTGTTATCAGATGCAAATCGCTCAGGCGTATTTTTGAGAGAGAGAGATTGACTCAATCGATTAAGTCAATCTCTCTCTCTCTTCAACCACTCAACTTCAACTAGGTGGTTGAAGTGCGATTTCATCTTCGGCCTTATCGTCAATTTACCATCCTGGCACAAAATAGGGACTGCAAAAGGTAATATTTTTTTTAAGCTTTGACGTAGTTGTCGACATTGAATAGGACTCCTTTGGTTTATAAAGTAAAAATAGATAGTGTTGATTAATTCGGCGAGTTGGATTGAGCCACGATAGCATAGTTGGTAGTGCACCTGACCCGGCACGTCATGGGGTGCGGGTTCGAATCCTGCTCGTGGATTTTTTCAACTCTTTGTCTTTATTCTAATTGTAAGTTCGTAACAAAATTATATGTATGTAAATAATCATAGGTAAGCTTCATACAAACGCGCACGGATGGACAAGGAATCTAGTACCATCTCAAACCAGTCCGAGCGCAGCTGTGCGAGATTCTGTGTACATGAGAGGTTGTCTATGTGTGCGTTGCTGAGCGTGTTTGTATGAAGGAGCTTACCGTCTGGAATTTCCTTATTTTGTGCATCAGGTGAGATGACGACCATTGGAATATAATTAAAACAGGACTTCTTGGCGGGAAAGTGAAGAGTAATGTCTGCGGTTTTGTTTTATTTTCTAACATTTGTGTTATGTCGAATATAATGGTGAATTATTAACCGTTAAGTGTTCGTGAATGTGCATGAGTGTTGGCAAATAAAACAAAATAGTGCAACGTCACTTTTCAAATTCTCTCAAGAAGTCCGTCCGAGGGCTTAGTAAAGCCCCACATTTTTACTGAGACACTCGAGGATTGGGAGGTATCATTTCTCACTTTTCATTTCTATTATCATTCATCATCATCGTACAGGAAAGAAATATTGTCATTTATGTATTATGTACTTGTAAGAAAAAATAATTTGACACTGGTTTGTGGTTTTGGCCTTTGAAATTCCACCGACCTGATAGATACAGTTTGTACCGAGCACATTTCCCCTTCATCTGGAACTGCACGAAATACATTAAGCACGGGCTGATTGTTACTTTGGTATTCTGGTTTACCTTATTTGTTCGAAGCACACGCCAAACGTTCCAAGGCTCCGTCTACATTTAACATGTAATTGTATTTGACCCAATACGTTGTATCGAGTAGCAGACATGCTAACTGGATACAAAGGTATGTAACTAATTTAATTGATGCTGATAAGGTCGCAGTGCACAATGCAGCGGTAATAATATAGCAACGCGTTTATTTTATACATTAAAATATTGGAGTTATATTGATCAAAGAATTACATAGAAAGAAATATAAAAGAAAGAAACCAATGTCTTAGTAATTTTCTTATGTTATTTTTTTATGTGCATAAAAATAAGTGTTAGATGGGTTTGGTATGTGGGTGTGCCACGGTGTGTTGTGTGTGTTGTAATTAAAATATGAAGGATCCCTACAGTTAGTTTGACTAGTTTCTTTCATTTATGATATTTAAGACTTCGACTCTGCTAACTTTTACATGGTCACTTTTGATTTTGAGAGCAAAGTTATAATGTGTATGTATATCTATACTATTAATAAAGTGGTAAAGTTTGTGACTTTGTTTGAATGCGGTAATCTCTGAAACTACTGGTCCGATTCCGAAAATTCTTACATTGATAGAATGCTTCATTCCTTGCAAGTAACATAGCCTATATTTTATTTTAATTATAAATTTCAAAAAATTATGTGCCGATCTATTTCATTTGGAAATTATTGAAATGTACGGCAAAATAGAAAATCCATGTCGTCGAATAATAAGTGCCAATATATTAGTGCCTATGTCCAGCAGTGGACTAGTATAGGCTGATGATGATGATGATGATGATGATGGCGTCGTCAAAGTCGCGTAAAAAGTGCTAGAGTAAAATAAATCACTACCTACTAATCTCAAAGTTTCGTGTACAATATGGGCAGTTCCGGCCTGCCCGGTGTGTTTCACTATGTTACCTATAATCAAACACGAACAATACAGCCACTGAGCATGGCGGGCTCTCCAACTGAAAGGGATTCCTTGCACTATTACATAACTATTTGGAACAATCAGTAGATACGAAAGGCAGACGACGCAGCAGCATAACTATGCGTATGCATGGTTAATTACATGTAACTGATCCTATTCCTTAATTCCAATTTCTGTAATACATTATGTTGTTCCTCACATTTACTTAAATTAGAATGTTTCATGTGTTAGTTCATTGATTTAAAGTTAAAGGAGAACCAAGGAATTAGATTCGTAATTATTGCCAAGTGTCAAGGATGTAAAAACCAGAGTAAAATTTACAGATAACAATTCAAGCACACCGCAGTGATTCTAGGCATCACGTTGGTTGCCGAACTTCATCACCTAGATAGATTGTCACGTAGACTTATCTCTGTAGCTGGTGCAGTAGTGAAAATTAGTCAAAAACTCTTATAGTTTTAAGTTTTGTTTTATTTGTTTTTATGCCAATGTTTTCTTATTAGTATTTAATGATTAATTATATACTTATATATCTTCAAATCTCTCTCTAAAAGATTCATATATCTTTAGGTAATAAACTGTTCGAATAGCCTGGGAAAAATTACGAAAAACCGTAACCCCAAATGAGACCCCTGTGGCACCCCCAACAACACTTTAGCTGAATGATAATCTATGATGGCGAGTTAATGGATCCTAAAGACTGCCCCAACAACAATCGTAACCAACGGCTTAACGTGCCATCGGAATCTCGGAAAGTACACATTCACTCTCCGTTTTATTAATCACACTTAATGCTAGATTTGCCACAAGCATACCTACGTAAATAACAATGTCACCCGCTAGCTCATTATACGTCCTTCAAAAACAAGTCGCGGTTCTAACATAAAATTAGGTTTGTTCTTCAAATTTCTTGGTTGCCTTTGGAGTTTGAGCAAGGTTGTGTAGGTTTTCGTTTGTTTTTCTAGCTGTAATTGGTGTTTCTAAAAAAGTTATTTGCAAGCTTCTTTTAACAGTCTATAATGTTTTATAAGTTTTACTTAAGTCACGACACCTAAATCAATTTTCCAAAAAGAATCAATGACATGAAATTCACTGATGTCTGTGTAACTGGACACTCCATTCATGGCATATGATGAATATACCTTGCCTAGTCGTAACTGATCCTTGATATTTCTTAAACTGTCGAGGACATGGTTGTGATGTTGATGTTGATAGTGTTGACTAACTTTAGACAGGTCGGATACAGCAACAATAGCCTAAATGGTAGTACAGGTACTAATCCGTCTCAGAGAATTTAATTATACATTTTTTGTGAATGGCTTTCATTTCATGTAGTTTTTTAATAAGCTTTTGACTAGTAACTTCACTCATCATCAGCCTATTGAGTATAGACTAACTAAATGCTGGGTCTTCTAACACGGACCTGAACCCAGATCTTATCTGAAGAACTGGGACACGCACTAATGAGTGATGCCATTTCTTCTAGAAAACCTCTGACGGTGTTTCGATCACACGGCTTGAGGAACCCTTTAAGTTACTCGCCTCCTTTAAAAAGTCCAGAGTCGCTGAAAATGCCGTCTGAGGCAATTAGCATACTCTATCAAAAACAACGGACATCAACTCACCACACTGGCCCAGTGCAGATTGATGGGTTTTAACGACGTCATTTTACTACAAGAACCGGGATCAACGGCTTGGATGAATTCCAGATATTCAAATTCAGCCACTCATCCCAAAACGGCATGATTGCATCTTTGTTTACTGTGACAGAATCAGTTCTCCGTACCAATACCAACGTCGGTCATGTACAAACTGGCTGGAACGTTATTTGATATTGTTATTTGTATTTACAGTGCAGCTATCCAGTTAATATAAAGTTCAGCACGTTAGTATGTTCGATTCCACTTCATAACCAGCGTTGTAAATTGTTTTGGGCTATTTTTCTATATTAGTGTCAGGGTCATAAGTCGAAATTCGACCATAATTTAATAAATATACAAAGTAATATAAGCTCCTCCATATAAACTTTAACTGTAACGAATCTTACAATCTGCTTAAAAACAGAGTTTTTTCTTCATGTAAGATTATACATTGTATGAATATCTAGTTCGATACATAAAAACTATTAGAAAACTATGTATTGAGGTGTCAATGTCCAAATATTATAGCTATAAATAATGATGTACCCTGGAATTACGGTTGGCTGCGGTCTGAAGGTGAGCGATTTTTATTAATTGTAAATAATAACATTGTTATCTGCTAAAATATTTTTATTTTAAACACAAATACGAGTATAAAAAATTACAATGATATTGAGAATATACAACTTTAATAAATTTAAATTTTCCATCATAAAAAAAATCATGTACTTAAAACGAGTATTTTTTATATAGGTATTATGTTAAATAGCATACCTAACTTAAAATTTGTGTGTTATTATTATGATTATATTATGTCAACAAATTATTTACAAACGTTTATGATGTCGATGCGTTGATTTAATAGATCTGTTTATTCTTGAATTGATTTACTGTTTTTGACAATAACTATGGAATGTGAACCTGATATTCTCTTCCAATTAGTGTGACGTGGACAAGAGCTACTTGGAAACAATATTGGCATCATAGCCGGTATCTTGAAACAAAAGAAGCAATGAGCGCAGACAGAGGACATAATATAATTGGACTTCCGGGATCGATGTTGCTCATTGTTGCGGACGGTTGGATTCAACGAGTATTGTTTGTACCATGAAATGTGGAGCCCCTTTACACTAGCGTTTTACAATGCATTGTTTAATTATCCTCTGCTGTCTATAGATTAAATTGTTTGTCGTGGATGAACGGGATGTCGTCAAAATGCAAAACGTGGCCAATGACCTTGTATTCTGAGACCTTGAACTTGTAAGATGGCTTTCGCTATGATTTAGCCAGTGTCTAGTTTTAGGGCAAGCAAGGTCTTGAACGTGGCAATTCAATTCAACTTCCTGTATGATGGCTCTCGTTATGATTTAGCTAATGTCAAGCCAATGTCTAGTGTAGGTAGTGCGGCAAAGCGTTGACAGATAATGTTTTTTATTTTTTACTTTTTTTTTTGTCATGACAGGTGTTTGTTTACCCTAATAAATTAAAAAATTATTGTGTCAAGTTAAGTTAAGTTAATTATTAGTTTTGCTCTGTTTTAGTCATAATTAGGTTAGATTTTTATAAGTATGTTAGTTCTAAATGTTATAGGTATGTCATATTGATTATTATTGTTGTTTTCTTTTTGGTGTTATTATTATTTTTATTTACAGTGGTAGTGTGTTGTTGTCCTGTGTATAAATGCCAAGTTGTCCCACCAGAATACCAGCACCGCAGCGACTTGAGCGACTTGCTGAGGTTGAGACCTAATTGGCCACATGCACGTAATTTAACTTTAAATTTTTTGTTTTCGCCTTATTTTTTTATCTTATTTTGTCTATCATGTGTATTCTCTGTGTTATATATTAATTGGTGCTTGTGGTCAATAAATGTTGTAAACGCCACGTTATAACAAGCTACGAAGCGCGCAGGTACAATCGTGACCGCATCCGTCTGCTGAGCGACACGAACAGCGTTTACGCGACGTCTGCGCTACGCTACGTTTATCGAACCTACGTACGCTTGTAAAACTCTAGTATGAATGGGCTCTAAGTCAAGTGAATACGAGCAACAGTGCTCGCTGCTCTTTGTCTGTCAAATCACACCATGTTACATATATGCTACGATATATTTGATGCGGGCATATCAATTATACGAGTAACTATTCATATCTTTTTGATGATGAACTTTTAATAAAATGAGAGATAACGTTATAAGCTTTAAAAGAATTTAGAACTAGCATATAAAACACATTGTACTGTATTCACGCTCGACGTTTAGAAGATAGTATGGGAAGAACGGATAATGCATTTTATTCATTTATTTATTTGGACAACAAAACAGGTAACATATTACCTATACATTAAGTTTAGTGCTAGACCGTATCCTACTAATGTTGACACATCATTTCTGAATTACAGGATAAAGTAATTTACTATACAAATTAAGTATGAATTAATAAAACCAATAAATAATTAAAATTTTGGCAATAAATCTATAGTTTACAGTTGAATTTAGATTTGGAACCCAGTACGATGGCGCATAGTAAAATATAAATTATTCCTAATATTAATCATTCCAAAACTAAAATTATAATACTACAAAATGCTAAATGCTAAAAAGGACCTGCCAGAAATGTGTACGAGTACCTATAACAACATTTTATACGTTATACAAAAGTGAGCACGGGCGCCAGGAGAGATAAGTTACCTCCCAGACTGTATTAATCAACACAGTTTTATTTTCAGTCCTTATAAAGTTGATGTATCGAATACCGGTACCACAATCAGACTTGGTAATAAACAGTTCATGGTCGGATTTTACAAACAACACAACTACAAGTTTCCGAAGCATTTTGGGGTGGCCTTCACACGTTCGGCCTAGACTCGGCACGCCACTGCGGCCTCCGGGCAGGAAACACCATGACGTCACGAGGAGAGGTCAAGGACACTACTTGTGGAATGCCAAAGCCTGAACACTATCGCGCAATCTGGAAATGATCGGCCGTGGAAAGTGGAATGGAAGTAACGATGCGGCGTACGAAAACGCGAGCAGATGTTAGTAGATGGTAGTAGCTTTTTTACACTAATAACTGTCGTATTCGGTGAACGAGTGGTTTGGCGCTCGGCCCGATGATCGGAGGTTTGTGATCAGTATTACCAACCCGCATTTGGCAACCGTGGTAATTAATTCGTTATCCGTTATCGTTATCGTAACGATGACTTGATTTCAATGATAGAGGCCTTTGCCCAGCATTGAAACCGTTTAAAGGCTATGTATTTTATTTTAACTGTCCGCGTGACATTTGGTCTATTAAACAAGTCTGTATCGTGATTCTCTAAGGATAATCTGTTGCCTATGACGCTTGCAGGCTTCCGACTATCTCTCAGCAAACAATCACGATGATCCGTAGCTCTGTTTTACGTGAAAGAAGTGGGCCTTATCAGAAGGCTCAAGTTCACTCAAAAAGCAATGGAGAGGGCTATGCTCGGGGTTTTTCTGCGAGATCGAATCAGAAATGAGGAGGTCCGCAGAAGAAAGAACAAAGGTAACCAACATAGCCCGAAGAGCTGCTAAGCTCAAGTGGCAGTGGGCAGGGCACATTGCTCGCAGGACTGATGGCCGCTGGGGCGGAATAGTCCTTGAATGGTGACCGCGTACCGGAAAGCGCAGTGTGGGCAGGCCTCCAACAAGGTGGACCGACGATCTGGTGAAGGTCGCAGGAAGCCGCTGGATGCGAGCAGCACAAAACCGGTCGTTGTGGAGGATCCTTGGGGGAGGCCTTTGTCCAGCAGTAAACGTCTTTTGGCTGAGATGATGATAATGATGATGATGATATTATCATATTTTTACATCAACTTACATTTCCGACGTAGGTATCTTTGCGAGTATTAAAACCGTGTACATTGTAAGCCCCCGTGTGTTCCTAAAGTGCGAAATGCAATTTTTAAACCTCTTAAATTTGCCCGGCATGGGATAATGTAGTATTGTTGAGAGGGCTTAACAATGCCATTGTAAATAGTGGCAGCGAAATCTCTTGAACGAACAATTGTGAGAAACAATGAATTCAATCCTATAAACCCTTACAGGCAGAAAATTACCTTCATTTAAAATACCGTTTGGGAATTTTCAGCGTAATAAAGTCACTTGTGACTTTAAATACGAGTAGTGAGGAGCACTCCTGAATGAAGAATCTGGGTCTCTCTACTCAATTAGCGGTATGAAATATACCTACTTTACGACCTATACTTATCATCATCATCAACAGCTCATTATTTGTCCCCACCGCTGGGGCACGAGCCTTCCCTATGGATGGATTAGGGAAAACGAGCCATAAACCACCACGCGGGCCCAGTGCGGATTGGAGATTGGCAACGACTGCGAATGCAACCGGGACCAACGGCTTAACGTGCCTTCCGAAGCACGGAGGAGCTTGAGATGATACATTTTTGGTCACCCATCCGATGACCGGCTTTTGCGAAAGTTGCTTAACCTCAGCACTCGCAGGCCGGGAGCATTAACCACTGCGCCATCGAGCTTTTCTAGTTATATCTACCAAATATACATAAAAAATCATAAAAATCGGTCGAGCCTCTCCGAGGAGTGCAACCACAAACACCGTGCCACGAGATATATTATATTTAATACCATTGAGTGGTGGCTGAGAGACGGTTACAGAAAAAGGGGACGTCCACCGTCCACCAGCGCCAAGACCGTGGGTTGCACGTGGCCCACATTAGCGCAGGATCGAGACAAATGGCACAAGCAAAGCCTATGCCCAGCAGTGGGTCGAGAGGGGCTGATGATGACATGAACTTAAAAGATATGGTTACATCATTCACAAAAAACCACACAGGTTTGCATTAGGAGTGTGCTGTTCGGCAATCACTCGATCGATCAGCTTGTATTGTTTTGGAGGGCAGTGTTGCAGCCGCTTGTTTCGAGGTAGGAATTGTAAAAGCTTTACAAGTTTCACTAATTTGGGCGCTGATGGCATTGGTTAGACCACTGGTTTCACAAGCCTAGAGGTCGGACTATCAGGTGAAATGAAAGCGAACCACCAGTAAGACAACAATATAGGTAAAGTAAGCCCTTTTTATTCAAACGGAACGCACTTAACAATTGAGATTAAAAGTGACTGTGACTTCTTGGAATGGGAAGAGTCATGTCTGCGGTTTTGTTTTATTTTCTAAAATTAGTATTATGTCGAATATTAATTTTAAAAAAACAAATGAGCCTTACAGTAGTCACATATGAGGTGTAACATTTGACATCTCACCTTTTGAAATCAATATTACAATAGAAAATAGATTAGAGACAGACATTAACAGTTACGTAATATATTTTTTTACAAATTATTAAGAGAATGCAGTAAACACTCAAATCAAAATGATGACACATTAATATGTTACTTAAAATAATAATATGTCTTGTTTTATTATCGATTTTAAATACGCGCTTCCGACCATGAATCTGTAGATATTACAGCTTCATGCTTCCGACTCCGTATTTTTTTTTTCAAATCATAAAGATAATGCAGTAAATACTCATTAAAAGACATGTCATACTGACACATCCTATCTGCCGCGCAATTTATTTATGAGTAAAGAACTTGTGAACAGTTTCGAACAGAGGAGCTCGATGGCGCAGTGGTTAACGCGCCCGGTCTGCGAGGACTGAGGTTAAGCAACTTTCGCAAAGGCCGGTCATCGGATGGGTGACCAAAAATGTATCATCTCGAGCTCCTCCGTGCTTCGAAAGGCACGTTAAGCCGTTGGTGCATTAGCAGTCGTTAACAACCACCAATCCGTACTGGGCCCGCGTGGTGGTTTATGGCCCGTTCTCCATATCCATCTATAGGGAAGGCTCGTGCCCCAGCAGTGGGGACATAAATGAGCTGATGATGATGATGATGATGAACAGTTTCGAGAAAATAGATCGTAATGTCAGCACCTCAAATATCATAATCACAAACAGTAAGTTGTACTTAATGCGTTCATAAATTGTGTGGCAGTATCACACTGTTACGATCACATTTCTACGAAATCACTCCCACAAATATTACTACCTACAACGGACATTGGGTTTAAAATGTTGATCACTGGTGGCTGTTACGGATCAAATTGTTACTTACTTTCGTCCCTTTTCTACGAAATCACTCCCACAAATTGTATATATAGAAGGCGAGCGGATAGATGTTACACATCAATAATGGTGTGTTCGACAGCGTGCATGAGAGCTGGCAAATGAAACAAATCACTGCAACGACGTCACTTTTCAAATTCTCTCAAAAAGTCAAAACTCAAGGGGTCGGAGGTATATATTATTTCTCAATTTTCATTTCTATTATCATTTATCATCATCATACAAGAAGGAAATATTGTTTATTTATATGTATAACTTGTGAGAAAAATTACTTGATAAATTCACTGGTTAAATGTGCTAATCGCACAAAGTCCAAACAAAGTATCGTCTCAGGATAATGAAATGTAAAAATGAACACAAGTACTAAAGGTTTGTGAAATTAAATCGTGAAAATCACTAGCGCGTTGTGATTATGAGAAAGCAGTATTAATATCTACAAACCCGACAAACGTGAACATCTCAAAGCAGCATTTAATAACACTGAGAAGAGCGAACGCTGGTGAGATTTAAAACTTTCACAGTCCAGATTTATTTTAATATTGTGAAAAAGGTTTGAAACATTAAATAAAATGTAAGAAGGAATATGTAAGAAATTTAAGTACTAAATCCGTAAATAATGTTTTATTTTAATGTTTAGAGTGTTGTCCCCCTTCGAATTTTTCAAGGGCTTGTTTCTTCGAACCCCACGTAATTTACTGGTTGCGCAGCCCCGAAAGTATGTTATGCGCATTGTTCAGTTTAAAAAAAACGTTTTGTTTCTGCAATGGAAGAATACAACAATACCAAATCAAAATTATTTTGTTTAGATATTACGTCATACGTGCAAAGTATTTGCCAATTGAATGATGACGAAACATAGGACATTGTCACCCAACTGGTAACTGGCCAACGCGTCCATAGCCTTACCTCGACATGTCCTCATAATCATTTTTCCACCACCACGACCCGGTCAACCCGAGCCGAGGTCCGAGCCTTTAGAGACGCCCTCGAGTTGTTCCGCTCACCGATCCGATCCGTACCCGTCGGAGAATGTAGTGGTAGTCTACTAGTAGAATACCGTTCCCGTAGCCATTCCCGTAGCCGTTCCCGTAGCCGTTTCCGTAGCCGACCCGTAGCCATTCCCGTAGCCGTTCCCGTACCCGTTTCCGTAGCCGTTCCCATTGCCGTTCCCGTAGCCGTTCCCGTAGACGTTCCCGTAGCCGTTCCCGTAGCCGTTCCCGTAGCCGTTCCCGTAGCCGTTCCCGTAGCCGTTTCCAAAGCCGTTTCCGTAGCCGTTCTCGTCGCCGTTCCCGTAGCCGTTCCCGTAGCCGTTCTCGTAGCCGTTCCCGTAGCCGTTCCCGTAGTCATTCTCGTAGCCGTTCCCGTAGCCGTTCTCGTTGCCGTTCCCGTTGCCATTTTCTCTAGAAAACCTCTTGTGCTTCGTTTCACATGGCTTAAGTTTCTCGCCGTCCCCAAAAAAGCCCGATGAATTCAGCTTCATGCCCAGTGGCAATCACCGAACTCTCTCGAAAAAATCACAATCATGTGGGAATGCCTAAGCCCAGCTGTGAGTGTTTTCGAGCTGATGCTAACAAAAGATACTAAACATTACAGAAACGCCACCGCCTGTAACTTGACGTTGCTCAGTTTGATACAATATACACCCATTGTTTGCTCAGTTAAGTACGAGTTTCCTCACTCGCTACAATTGGTTCGCCGGTTTCAGTTATCAGTGGCTGATGCGCATACCAACTGTTGCTTTGTAAAACAATTCTATTGTATTTGTCTAAGCTGGCAAGCGAACGGTAGTATGGCTAGTACTAGGCAGATATATAGATAGATAATACTTTTATTTCTATTTATATCAACGAAATTATTGAACATAAAAAAATATAAAATTTACTTTTTGGTGGTCTTATTGCTTAAAAGCAATTTCTTCAAAACCCGAGTTAAACCGCAAATAATTTAAACTTACATACTGTCAGGAATTTCAAAAACACTATTTAAAAAATAAAACAGTAGTGTTTTTCTAGTAAGTACATAGTAGGAATAAGTATACTACTTAATTCTTTTTTCTTTTTTTTTTTTTTTTTTATAAAAGAAGGAGGCAAACGAGCAGGCGGGTCACCTGATGGAAAGTAATCACCGCCGCCCATGGACACCCGCAAAACCAGAGGAATCGCAGACGCGTTGCCGGCCTTTAAGGAAGGAATAGGCTCGTTTCTTGAAGATTCCGAGGTCGTAACGGTCCGGAAATACCGCCGTTGAGAGCTGGTTCCACAACACTGTAGTACGAGGCAAGAAATTTCGCGAAAAACGCACAGTAGTAGACCGCCATCCATCAAGGTGATGTGGATGGAATGACAGTCGATTGCGTGTAGTGCGGTGAAGGAAAGCAGCGGTAGGGATCAAGCCGAACAATTCCTCTGAACACTCCCCATGATATATGCGGTACAATATACAGAGAGACGCAACGTCTCTCCGAAGAGATAGTGGATCGAGCCGACCTGAAATAACCATGTCGTCGACAATTCGAGCAGCTCTGCGTTGAATACGGTCAAATGGAAGGAGTTGGTACTGGGGTGCTCCAGCCCAAAGATGGGAGCAGTATTCCATATGTGGCCTGACCTGTGCTTTGTACAGTTGTAAGCGGTGGGCCGGCGTGAAATACTGACTCGCTCTGTTAAGCACACCCAGTTTTTTCGAAGCTAATTTAGCTTTACCTTCCAAATGACCCCGAAACTGAACGTCACTCGAAATATCGACGCCAAGGATTCCAATAGTCGGGTTGGTATCAAGGGGAGCCCCCTCAAAGTTCAGAGGTACGACGAAGGGATGTTTTTTTCTTCGACGCACTTTAGTAAATGAAAAAGATAATCATGATAGACACTGTTAAAAGATGACTGGATATTTTTTTAATCGACAAAATTTCAAAATACTTTTCTTAAATGTTGGAAACAACAACATTGTTGCCAATTATAGTCTAGATTATAACATTAACTTTTCTCAGCGTTGTATGTTATATAAACCATGCATAAGTGAAGCGCATTTTACAGTTGTCAGCGCCTAAACACTTGGCGGCTGACAGCCCGGGCTTAACCACTTCGCTGGCTCTCGTGATTTGCTCAGTTCCGGCTCAGTGACGTCATCGCTGTTGGCGTAGCACATGCTATCTGTTGCTTTGTATGCCAGACTACCGGATTTAACGTGATTTTTTTATTCACATATTTATTTTTAAAAACTTATATTATAAAACAAATTACAAAGTAAATTTTTACTTTTATTTTTAAGTGTTAATTGCTACACTTAAGCTGAATTAAATATTTCTATAAAATATAGTGAAAAAAAATATTAAACGCCCACCCGACCCAGCCAGGAATCGAACCTGGGTCTTCCGCAATCCGGGCGGCTGCATTGACCGTTATGCTACCGGGAAGGCTGACGTAAGCGCTGAATTTTGTCACTCCTTTTTGATTTTAATTTAAAGTGAGCGTTTAATTTTTTCCTTGTATTTTATAGAAATTACAAAGTCCCACTGCTAAGCCAATGCCTTCCAAACGACGATCTCCGTAGCCGAGTGGCTTGCACGCCGTACAGAGAGACTCAAGTAAAATCACCGGTTCGATTTTAAGTAGTTTTTTTGGGCTTCATAATAGCCCACTACGCTGTTGGCTCAATGAGGGTTGATAGGTCTTAATGACTGCTGACTTCACTACCGTCTACCTCCTCAGTGTGTTATTTATCAACAGTTACATATTGATAATCAATGTTACAGATAGTCGCTTAAAGCAAAATAAGTTGACGGTGTTTTAACCCACTTAGTCTGACAGGGTGTTATAACACCTTTAAAAACAGTAAATAAATATTTTTAAAGTTTAATTTAGGACAACCTACAAACGCCTGGTCGGTCTAAATGGGTTGAGGCTTACGTAACGCAATAATTTCGGTCAACGTGTTTTCGATCATTTCGGTCAACGTATTTTCGATCAAGTTGTCGGCAAATTGGACGTCGCCGACGGCGCTTCCGATAATATGAGACGCCGCGCATGGAGCTGGGCGATACTCGAATACAATTATGATAAAGTTTATGAAGGCGAAACAGCTCTTCGTAGAGATTGTTTCTGTTAGTTCCTTCATTTATTTTTGGAACCAGTGAGACCATACTGTTCAAGAACAAAATTCAGTTTCGGCAACCATGAAATTTTTTTTAAAGGAAAGTTGAAAAAAATCTAAAATAAATAACTTTAATTACTAACATAAGAAAATAATAATCACTAAAATTTTATTTATTTGTTTTATTTATTTGGGCGCTCACTAAGGAAAACCTGCACAAAATTAAAGTAGCCCAAAGCACTATGGAGCGCGCCATGCTAGGCATCCGTTTAATAGACCGAGTCCGAAATACCGTGATTGGGAACCGTACGAAAATTACGGACGTCGGTGAACGGAGCACACGACTCAAGTGGAGGTGGGCGGGACACGTGGCTAGACGGGAAGACGGCAGATGGACCCGGTCGGTAACAGAGTGGTGGCCAAAAGATGCTCGTCGATCGGTAGGCAGACCTCCATTGCGGTGGTCGGACAACCTAGTCCGGGTGGCGAGCAGGCGATGGATGAGAATGGCGCTGGACCGTAAAGAGTGGCGTGCGAGGGAAGAGGCCTATCCCCTGCAGTGGGCGGAAGTGGGCTGATGATGATAATGAAAATTTTATTGCAAAACCATGATAAATGAGTTATTAAAACCTAAAAAAAATTGTAATAGCAAGTTTCATCCTGTTATAATTTGCGTTATAGATGAAAGTAATGATGAATAATATGTGTTAAAGGAGCATACCAATGCTGTATATGTTCTGAGTGTAATCATATTATGCTCAGATGCCCAGACCTACTCGTATATATCTCACTTTACAACAGACAAACATTTTTATTACATTTTTCTATTTACTTAAAGTAAATGGAAAAATGTCCCGAATTAAGTTAAAGGTTGTTTTTTTGTATGCACAAGTTTAATGAATGTATTTATTAATTAACTTCAATAAACGTAACAATAAATTTCAGTAAACTATAAATTAAGTTCGATGATACAAAAATTTCATCATTTTACCAATGGTTTTGAAGGCTTTATGATAGCTAGATAATATACGCTGCTCAAAGCGTCGTGTGAGCCAGCCACCTCCTCGCAGGACTGACGACCATAAGAAGGCGGCGATAAGTTGTTGGATGCGAAAGGCGGAGGACTGGGTGTGTTAGTGATCCATTTGGAAGGCCTATGTTCAGCAGTGGACCTCTGCAGGTTGAGGATTATGATGATGATGAGATGATAAACGTTATGAATTTGAAACAATATTACACACTAATGATACTTATGCATATTGCAACATTGTCGCTCACATGTTTTATTTTGTAAAACGATAAACAATTCTGTTCGGGTGCATGGTTTTCAAAATTTTATGCTATCATGCATAGGTACCAGCGGCGAAGGGTCCATACAAGCCGATTCCCATCGGCTTCCCTTTGAGAAATCCCTGAAATACCACCCCACCGATCCACTATGCATATCATAACGTCATGTCATTAAATATTGTCACAAGATTGTGAGGAGAAATACATGGACAGTATTATTGTTTAGTTATTTCAAAGCGTCTACAATTATTTCCATATATAGCAAACCTCGTCGAGATAAGGTCATTGCCATTGCGTCTGGCCTGGTTGCCATGGTAATCGGAACATTGTTATTACTCTGCCTCATTGGCACGCACGCGTGCCTTTTTTTTTCTGGTGGAAAATATACGAATGTTTGCGCCCTTTTTGTAGTTAACGCGTGCATTCCAGCTCTCTGAATCTAAATTCCTGATGCGGAAACCTAATCAGGAAACCGTGTTTGTGCGGCCTCCCTTATGCTATTATTTACCGGATTGCATTTTTCTCTTTCTTTCTATTTCAAGCGATTTTAACGTTGCCTTTCTCTTTCTATGACGAGTAGGCGCGAATAAAATGAAATGACATTCCGAGTGATAACATTGCGATACTAAAAAACTAACACCCGTTTGCACTAAACTTATAAATCGCTTAAGTCTTTGCCTAACTACTACGCGGTTTAGTTAAGTCGGCACCTGAGTGTAAGCGACGTTTTCGAGCCAGGTGCCGAGTGACAGGTGTAACACCCGTTTGCACTGAATTGCCTAATTTCGGCGGGCTGATTAGAACTGCGATAGCTCAATTGGAGGAGCACCTGACCCGGTATGTCAGAAGGGTGCAGGTTCAAATCCTGCTCGTGGAAATTTTTTCAACATTTGTGTTTTTGTAACTTTACATTACTTGGCTTAATATTTGTTTGTGTATTTCCTTGGTTTTGGATCGGTGTCGGTGTCATATATTTTCATGCTTTGCTAACTTATTACCAATTCGTAATTTTCATTTGCTTTTGTGTTGATATTTCAAAGGTTTTTGTTTACTTACTTTTTGACTTAGAATGTTACTAACAAGCACGCATGTGAGGATTTTGCGCACGTCTCAAAAGGCTTTTTTCAATGCCACTTTTATCATACTTCAAAGACACTGTCACTATCTTATCAGTGCTTTTTGTATGATGAAAGTGGGGCCTTAACTTCGACAGAAACGCTTGGATCTTGCATCACGCGATGAGTGTTTTTTTTGGTCCGGTTTACCTTCACTACATTTTGACTACTGATAGGTACACGATGCATAGCTTTAATTTTTGGTTTTGTTTGCAATAAAATGTTCCTTGCACAATAAATAAATTTAATCTAATCTATATATATAGAAAAAAAACTGTAGGGATCTGCAAGCGTTTATTATAAATTCACTAGCTTTTACCCGCGTGAAAGTCGGCCTTGTGCCAAAGTCTTTATCGCGAGGCCTAAGGGACATTGTATTTGATCGGGATGAAAAGTAACCTATAGCACACCTAGGACCTGTGCCAAGGACCCCAACTTTCACTGTGCAAAAAATCACATCGAAACATTGTTCTTGTCTTGACCCCTCTCGTCAATCGACCCGAATGCCTCGGAGAATCTAGCAGGGCTTGCTATTGACTTGAGTGAAGACATCCCGTCTATAAATCTTCTACGGATTGATTTCTATGGCTTGAGAAAAAATCTGGCTACGTTGTAAAAGCTCAGAAGGACTAAAATAAAATAAAATAAATAGAAACTTATTTGCATAAAAATGTGTACAATGAAGGTGACTAAAATGGAGGTGGGACACAAAATGTTTGCAAAATTTTCTAAAAAATCACTTTTAGAAACCAACACCTTTGCAATATCACTAAGGGATTAATTTTAACTTGATTCATTTTATCCTTTACATAGTCCGGCAAAGTGGTTCAATTAATTCAAACACAATTAATTTCTACGAATCTAGTCATATGAGCCTAATGGTGTTATTATTATGTTTATCTGGGCTGTTCGATTGACCCAGCAAAATTAATAATTCTGCCTGATCACGTTATTCCACCGTCCAACGTAGTTCAACATCAACATCGTTATTCATTACCGGCAATGCTACTCATTAGAGACTCGTTCTCGATTGTAATTGGAAATACAAGTTGGTAGTATTGAATCCAACACTCACTTTTAATTAATATCGTACGCAGTCTATCGTTGGATAGTCTACGGTACGTTACAATTAAAAGCTTAATTCCATTATTTGAATGCTACTGAGCAATTTTTCAACTTTGCTTTGACGTTATACCTACCTAAAAGAATAAAAAGTAGTATCGAGAGTAAACTAATTTTGAACGTAAAACGGAGAATGAACCCGAAATATTGAATTGGAAAAAGTTTAAATGCAGTATCTCCGAAATAAGTGTAGATATCAAGCAATATTGTATGATACTAAAAGTAAACTTGCAACTCCTACTAAAAATCACTGCAACCGTTAAATATGTTTGAGAAATCATTTAAGATAGTAACTTTTTAAATTGAAAAATAAATATAAGTCTAACAAGTCCGTCGGTCGGCAGCCGACCGAGAACTCGGGTGGAAAGCGAGAAATTCAATTTCCTGTAAGATGGCTCTAAGATGACTCTCGCTATGATTGTAGGTCATGTTTTGTTTGTGTTTGCCTACTTGCCGATTCTATGCTGCCAAATGGTTGCCGAACAAAACAAATGTCAAGACCATACGTTTTTTAAATACTATGTATTTCTGACAGTCTGTAGTTTTATGTTAAAGAATGTGGAAGCAAACATTTGGTTTTTTGTCTTTTTTTATATTTTTGTTCTAAGCATGGGAAGGCAGGCGGGCAGCCAAGGTAGTGCTGAGTAGGTGTTATATCATTATTGTGTTTTTCTTTTATTTGTGTGTGTGTTTTGGCGTTTTATTATTATTATTAATATTTTTATTAGGCTGTGTTGGTATATTTATTTATTGTTCTGTGGACACGTCACCGATTTAGGCCCCTCCAGAATACCAGCGTTTCAGCGGCTTTATGTCGCTGTAGCACGTGCTGAGGCTGGGGCCAAGTTGGCCACAATTTGTCTTTTGTCTTTGCTTTCTATTATTATTGTAAGTATCGTGTAATTTTGTAGTATATGCTAATAAATGTATTTCATTTCATTTCATTTCAAATCGTGGTTCAATCCACGTTAGACTACTGATGTGAATTCGTTCCCAACACTAGCGTATTCGCTCTCTGGATGGGTCAACATTTAAAAAAACTTTAAATAATAGTGGGAAAAATTAGGGATAAAATTAAGTACGGACGCTAACCCTGTTTTTTTTAAGGTGCGTGTAGAAGTGGCGTGTTAAGCAAAGGCGGGGTGAGCCGGAGTGCCGCATGCTCCGCGACAGCCAAACGCTATAATGGTTTCGAAGCTCCCTCACTATTTATTATTCATTGGTACAGGGAACAGTCTGGCCGTCTGGTTTATTTTCAGCAATATATTAATTTAGAATGTGAAAGCAGGCTCGAAAGGCCAGAGGCAGAGTGGGAATGATTTCTGACTGTTTTCATTGTTCAACGTCAATTCTGAGGACGGTTTTCATTGTTCAACGTCAATGACAAATGGAAATATGTCGCAGTCAACCAATCTCTTTCACTGAGAGTCACTGCAACTTCAAAGTCTTTTATTTTATTTAAGACTAGCAGTTAGCCCGCGACGTTTCCCAAATCAAAAAACATAAATCATTATAGAAACTGTTTCTTTTGCATGCATTCCGCATAATACCGCGTTTGCGAAAACACGGCGGTTCCCACTGCCCCAAGATGGTTCAGGAGGAGAGGGGGGAGGGGGGGGGGGGCTACCCAAAACTAAGGATGGATAACATTCAATAAGCTTTAACTCTTTCCAAAATTACTCGTCACATAGCGATGCCCAGTTATGGCCTTTCTTTACCACCTTGGCCAGCGAGAGATGGAAGCCTATCACCGCCGTTAGGGTGTGGCGTTGCTGTTCCCACGTCATCGTGCACTCTTGCAGGCAATGCTAAGCATTATCTGTGGCAGTAATCTTCCGGTATAATGGTGGCACAATGGGCTTGCCCCTCTCTAAGCGATCAAATGCATGTATTTAAAAAAAAAACCGTAATCTGACAGTGCCTGCACCAGATGATGCGCTCCATGTTTGCGCTTGGTCTCTGGTTCTCCTGGTTTAGGACTGGGCGCACTGCGTCTAATTTCTAATCTACTCTAATTTTTGACATATTTATTATTAGATTATTTTCGACATATTTTAGTTTTTGATTTTACTTCAATAATCTATGATACAATGTTTATTGTTTCTTGTTTTGGTAGAAATACTATGATGGCACTCAGGTTAAGCCTAAATAGATGTTCATGGGAAATGCACTCTTTTCTCAGTTCATTACCCACCAATGCGAATGTTTGCCCCTGAGATTTATAAATTTAAAAATAGAAAAAAAGATCTAATTAACCCTTAATTGCTCGCGTGGTGTATATTTTACCCCACGGAGAGTGTTGTAACTCCGCCATTTTGTAAGCAATCGTCACAGCGTTTTCAGTAGCTGCCTGAATATCTCCTCCCATCCCGATTCAGTCACAAACTCTACTCTGTACCGTCTTGTATGTCAAGAGGTCACGTCTGCCCCACGCGAGTGTTAGTGTTACTTTTTTGACAAGTTAGTATACTTAGTTATTTTTAATTTGTTGAATGTATAATTAGGTCCAAAATTTTGTGTTTTATAGTTATCACAAATTTGTGAGTATATTAAATTTTACGCGAATTAGGTTGCGTAAAAGTAAAAAGAAAACGAATTTTTCAAAAACTAAATTAAATATTTTTTTTGTAAAATCTCTCAAAATGGCAACTCGACTTACCACCAAATATATGCTAATTACTAATAATGTTAATAGTGCGAGTTTCATTCGACATTCGATCACGTTAACGAAAACGAGAAATTGTATGGTTAACCCCTCTCGTATGTCGCCAGGAGTCGCTGCTACAATGCCATACTAATTTTCGTTTTCGTAAACGTAATCGAATGAATACAGATAGTAAACAAAACTCACAGTAGGCACCCTGAATCCGTGCAGTAGTTCCTGAGATTAGCCCGTCCTAACAGACAAACGCGTTCCGGGGCTTTCTTTTATACTACGAGTATGTTGTATCAATGATAATGGTATTGATGTGGGACGTGCGTTTCGTTTTTTTTTGGATTCTATAGATAAACTAACTATTTGGGATCGAAGAAAATTTTGTATACTGATCTCCAACCTCCAATATGAAGATGGCACTTAATGATGATGAGGATAATAAAAAGCTTATGTTGTTTCATTTAGAGCGGTGATACTGAAAGAGAAGCAGAGTTGTTAATAAATGTAAGCGGAAATAGTGTTTTGTTACCTAGTCATCGCCCTTGATAGTAAGGTTGGTAATCTAGAAAAAATCGATGTTTCCTATAACTTAGAAGTCATCGTTAATTTTTTACAATAACATAGCGAATGTAATGTGTCCATGGGAGAGGAGCTAGGGCTAGGGCTTTCATGTTCAGTTTGTGTGTCAGGGATGCACAGTCGAGGCTGAACTCGTCGCAGGCACGCCATTGCGCCGGTGGCTAATAAAATGGAAAAAATCTGTCGGTACAAAAATAACAAACAATCAATACGGTTGTCCCACTGACTCAGTTACTTACAGCCTTTAATGCACACAAAAATAATTCGTTTAGGGGTCATTGGCGCAATACAAAACAAAACGAAGTTAAAACAAAAGTTTGTTTGAATGTTGAAAAAAATCTACATATCTTGTTTATTAGTAACGTTTTATATTATTATATTATACAACTTATTTTATTAAGGTCTTACCTTTTATTTTGAAGGTACATTATAATAATTGTACGGTTAGTTATTATTTACTCATTACAGTAATAAAATACAATGGTGATGATGTTTGTGATGCTGGTAACTTTGTAATGAACTAATCAATTTCATTTGCAACTCGCTGCTCTGAAAATCTATTGAATAGACATAACTAAAGTCCAGACTATCTGTAAACAAATACGAGTATGAGTCTAAGTACAGGTGTTCGTTTAAATAACATAGATTTGATTAGTTCTTAGGCTAACTGTGAACTACGTAAGCCTACGATCTCGTAAAATATTAATATCCTGCCTCGGCGGACTTTTTAATAATATTTTTTGAATTCAATTGGGATCCCAGACGCGGGTGTTTAGCGCTGGTGGAAAATAACTGCACAATTTTCGTATACTATAAGTATAGAGTTTAATTTCAGCGTAGCGCTAACGTAAGCTTTAGAAAAAGAAGAGTTAACGCTAGGTATACTTAACCAAAGGCAGTGGCATATATATTGCTACCATATTTTGAACTTACAATTGAGATAAGGTGGAAAACCAGTGAAAAATTCGAACATGCTGTGCCCGTTAAAGGGTTAAAGTTGTACTAGCTGTCTACTTTACTTGGATGGAGCAAATTTAATAAGGAAGTTGACAACAACAATAATTCCAGGTCTTAAACATTTACAAAAAAAGTGAAAGTCGGCAAAGTGAGGATAACTGACGCTGCGCTGTTCTCACGCTGCACCAGTTATCGTCGCATCTGGATTCCATATTTACTTAACATCAGGTGAATTGGAGTCATTTGCCGTGCTACGTATAAAAAAAAAGAAAAAAAAAACATGAAATCACGTAACAGTTATTTATAACAGTAACCAATGTTTGATGTGTAAAATCTTTCCGCTCGCTTTCTATATAAGCAATTTGTGTGAGTGATTTCGTGAAATGGGACGGAAGTATGTGTAACAGTGCAACAGGAAGCCGGGGAAGCGCGCAAGCGCGCGCCATTTTGTAAATTTAGAATCGATATTATGAACATGACATATTATTCATTTATGTGACATTTTGATATGTCAAATGTCTTCTAATGAGTATTTACTGCATTTAAATGATGTAATACCTGTCCCATTTTTGCAGAAAATAATGTTAAATTTGCTTATAACTAAGGTGAAATGTCAAATGTTACACATCATATGCGACTACTGTAAGGCTCGTTCGTTTTTTTTTATTTGACCTAAGTATAAATTTCTGTAATAAACAATCAATTGAAGGAACAAAATACTTCTTGGCGGGAAAGTGAAGAGCCATGTCTGCGGTTTTGTTTTATTTTCTAAAATTTGTGTTATGTCGAATAATAATGTGAAATAATAGTGGATTATTAACCGTTAAGTGTTCATGAGCGTGCATGAGTGTTGGCAAATGAAACAAAACAGTGCAACGTCACTTTTCAAAATCTCTCAAGAAGTCCGCATAAGATCTTATCTTTACTGAGATATTCAAGGGGTTGGGGGTATATCTTTTCTCACTTTTCATTTCTATTATCATTCATCATTATCATACAAAAAGGAACAAAATAGTGACGTCATAGTTTTTATATCCCGTCATCGTGCATACGAACTAATGGCGTTGTGACATTTATTAGTAGATGGACGATTAGTAGTTTAGACCTAAAGCAGCGTGTATACCATTGTTAAAGGGTATGCTTTGAGCCATGCAAAAGTTATAAGAAACGAAAATATATGATTATCATACTTTTATCTTATGGGATTTATACGGAATGTTATAAGATCATGTGTGCGTTGTGTAAAAATAAGCGTTATTAAGACAAAATTATACAATGTTTAAGTAAATTTTAACGCAAATTTGTTGCGAACAAATTACAAGAACACAAATGTTGAAAAAATTTCCACAAGCAGGATTTGACTTTCAAAGTAAATAGTGTTGAGTAATTTCGGCGGGCTGGTTAGAACCACGATAGCTCAATTGTAAGAGCACCTGACCCAGAATGTCAGAAAGGTGCAGGTTCAAATCCTGCTTGTGGAAATTTTTTCAACATTTGTGTTTTTGTAACAAAATTATACGATATATCTTTTAAAATTAGTTAATATGAAATTTTAAACGCTCCCCTTCCTAGACAAGTGGCGGCTTAGTAGAGTAGAAATGGAATAGAATGATTAACATAATAATTATGGAATTGACATCAAGCCAATCAAATGGCATATGAGGTAGATCATAGAGGCTGATCATAGAGGCTGATTTGGTTGTAAAAGGCCGCATATCATACTTACCTGTGTTTAACAAATTAAAGAAAATTTAATATTAAAAAACAAACCTAATTTATGGGCATCCTTGGTTTACGTCAATCCCATACGATAATTATTGTATTCCGTTTCTATTCTATTAGCATCATGTCACTTGTCTGTATAGGCTGTCTGTACAGAACCCTCGAGGCGGGCCCCGCTCGGGGCGCTCGGTTGCAAGCGACATGTCACGTGCTGAGCGGCGGTTTGGCGCTCGCTGACGTCATCGCATGCAGCACACAAGGTCTCCCACCGCCCCGTGTTTTAGGTCACCGGCTACTACCTACTATCATTAACACCATATAGCTAAACGGCCTTACGTACTCTATACAAATTGTAAGCTTTGTAGCAGATGTAAATATCATACATACACAGCTACTATGCTTGTAAGCGGTTCGATCGCATTTTTGATCCTAGCTATACATATGTTTATTCTGTTAGCTCAATAATTTCCCTGCTATTTTAAGTCTATAAGTGTAAATATGTCATTAGTTTTCTGATGTATAACTACATAGCTACTCTTTTTTTTGTGACTGTTGATTCACCTAAGAAAATAAAAATAAAATAAAAAATAATATATCTTCTCGAGGATTCCAGGGTACTTAGTTAGTTTACAGTCTCGGATTTGACTGCCGGTGTTCGGTGCAATGTAACCGAACGCCTGAGCAAGCACTTTTCGACCTAAACGTCGTCAATGACTCAGTCCGAAATTAGATATCATAAGCAACGCGCATAGCATTCATTTAAATATTAATTAGTAACTACTTCCTTATAATTTTTTAAACCTAAACATTTCAATGTGTAGTGTTCGCGTAAACTTTAAAAAACAATAGTACCTATAAGTTATCAATTATATTGTCAGGCGAATACAATAATATCAAAGAACTCACTGTGTAATCATTTAACTATCGTCCGGCACTAAAACGCACATTTTTGGTTCTTTGACATTTTTTCTAGTAGGTATATTGACACCAATATATTGATACCATTACAATATGAGTCATAATGTTAGTTTTTTTTATTTATTTATTATCTAGTTGGGTACCACAACATCACAACATCCTAAACCCTATATAATAATATATCCCTGCTGCAAACAAATTACATTTTAAAAATGAAATCCTCGCGCGTTCACTCTGGAGGACTCACAGGGAACACGAAAATATTTCTATCACGTTGGCAATTTCATAAAGCGTGTGCAAGGCGCGAGTGGCAAGGGCTTTGCTGAGCAAGATGGTGCTGCCGGCCGGAAAACTACATTATTTCGGATAATAAGAAGAATTCTGTGAACATCTTATTACCGTGGAAAACATAAAGCACGGACACACACTTCACCCTTCGACTAAGTTATGAACATGAGATTAAAAAGAATGTATTTTGCAGAATAATAAGTCTATATTGGACATTTATCATTGAAGTGACAATCTTTATATAGGTAAGGTCACTTTTTATCTGCACTGCAAATATTTTGACAAAACATCTAATTATATCAGAAAAATAAGGCCCTAGCATTTAAAAAAAATCAGACTTGTTTTTTTTTTCCTGATACAAAAATTATAATATTGTTTTAAGAGCGGCCTCTCTGTCGGTTTTTTTTAATGAAACATGGGCACGTGTAAGCGACGAAGGCATTGCGGCCTCTCTATTTCGGCTCCTTTGAATTGAAACTACCGAAAGTGCTTTATTTTTCTTTTTAATCGAAATGTCTTTTGGCGTTTTTCTTAACAACTAACTTTCTTAACGTTTAATTTTTTATTTTTTTTTCATAAATATAATTTATATTATATGTTGTTGATTTATCCTCAAAATATTTGCAGTTGATAAAATGTGACCTTAAATATCTACCTTCCCTGCATGTATTAGCCCTGGTCTACTGGTCACACCCACTTTTAGCTTTACGCCATTACGTGTATGTACGTGCATCTAAATTTATATTTTTTTATCCAGACGGACTTTAAACAGACCCTACGACTAACTATATGTGATAATCGTCTCGGACCAGTTGTGACATTGGACCACCAGAAGCGGTTGACATATACTACATAAAGGTAAACGAAACACTTTAAACGTACATATATTTATTATATGCTCGCGAGTATATCTCCTTTGATACTTATTACCTCCTTTGATAATTATACCAGTTATTATAAACTACGAGTGATAACATCTGCAATACGATCTAGCTATCTAAAGATAAGCTGAAAATAACGCCTGAGGCAGTGCCGCGCCATTGGAGCGCAACCCGCAACATGTGGCTACCGACTAAGGGTGTGCATACACGCTTCTACGCCTGTCTCTACAATCGAAGCTCATTCTATCTAAATCTCTTGGCGCCAGTGCCCTAATTCTCTTTTAGAAACGGCGTGTTCTGATTTATCGTTTGAGGTGGATGTAAGCCCTTAAGATTCATTTTTTCTCATTTACACAAATTATTTTTAATTTCTTTTATGAAGCCTACACAACATTTGAGAAATTTGATTTTTATGTTGGTCAGATTCCCAGCTGAGTACCTATTGCAATGAAATTAAATGAATTCTTTTTTTGTCTGTTAAAATAACTAAGAATTTTTGTTAAACAAATAATTTCTGTTATGGCTTGTTGACAATTGCAAAATCGTACGTTATATGCAAACAGAAGAGATACACTTTATTTATGTTTTCTCATTATCATCATCATCATCATCATCATCATCATCATCATCATCATCATCATCATCATCATCGTCATCATCATCATCATCGTCACTAGCTTAACGTTGCAAATGCACATCACTGAGTGCGATTCCCGACTTTTCTCATCTAGCTTTTGCCAGACTTAAAGTTATTTCTATGTATTTATGTTATAGTTGATTATTAAAACAAAAATAAAGTAAATAGTGAACACCATACTTACATAATCAGCTTTTAGAACAAGAACACCTTTGTATGCTCATCGCTGTAATGAATATAAAATGAATAAACACAAACGTGTCTTGAAATTTTATTTATGTTAAAATGAGGCAAACGAGCAGGATGGTCACCTGATGGAAAGTAATCACCGCCGCCCTTACCAAAGTAATCGCAGATGCGTTGCCGGCCTTGGGGAAGGAGCATAATATAGAAATAATATAGTACTCGCGATATAAAGATTATTTACATATTTTAACCGACTCTGTGGTCAAGTGGTTAAAGCCACCGGTCTCAGACCCAAAAGTCCCGGGATCGATTCCCAGCTGGAGGTCATGTTTGCGTACTCAGTTTGGTTGGTGGTAGTAGGGCTTGTTTGTCCGCCTTTGTAGCTACCACCATCTTTATATCTTTATATGTTTGTTTTGTTGTCATGGAAACGTTAACTGTCAAAGCGGTACGAAGTCCGCCAGTCAGCTAGTTATATAAAAATCTTCTGTGCGTGTGTATGTTATTGAACTCCTTCTAAGCGGCTGGACCGATTTGGATGAAGTTTTCTGTGTGTTTTCAAGTGGAATAGTGAATGGTTTAGATATACAATTGGACCCGGTAGTTGGCGCTGCTATAGGGGTCCATCATGGGATACGGTGTTCAAAAAATTCAAAATTCAAAATTCAAAATCATTTTATTCAGTTTAGGCTACAAGTAGCTCTTATGAATGTCACTATGCCATCGTTCTTAAGCGGACGAATGATTTGTATGTTTTGTGGTCTATGCTACGGTCGTGTCCACATGCTGTTTCCAAGTAAATTATTTTTACCCGACTGCAAAGGAAGTGTTATGTTTTTCGCGCCTATCTTGTATGTAATATATATATTAATACGTGAAGCAAAAACTTTGTACGAAAATTGCGCGGACGGAGGAGTATGGATTTCGCACACTTATAGTATAGAGTATAATTTAAACGCTCACCAGAAATATTTTTTAGCCTAAGTACCAAATAAATAAAATGACTGTACAAATATTAATTTGGCTTCCCAAAATGGATAAATGCTCACCAAATTTTTACACTATTATTCAAATGATTGAGGATACTAGCTGCCCTACTCCTGTAGATCACGTGATAGGTTAGAAATTTAAGACAATTGTCTTGAATTTCGTGGTTATTTTTTTTATTAAACAACAGAAAGCAAACATTACCAAATTGAAACTCGAGACATAAAATATTCATCATCATCATCATCATCTGCCTATACTATCCAGTGCTGGCCTTTCCAAGTGCACGCCACCGAGCACGATCCGCGGCTACTCTCATCCAGCTCTTGCCAGCTACCTTGCGAAGATCGTCGCTCCACCTAGTCTGAGGGCGTCCTACACTACGTTTGCCGATGTGCGGTCTCCACTCGAGAACTCGTTTACCCCAATGGTTGTCGGTTCTGCGGCTTATAGACCGGCCCACTGCCATTTCAGCTTGCTGATCCGATGGGCTATGTCGATTGCTTTCGTTCTCTGTCGGATCACCTCATTCCGAAGTCGATGCTTCAGAGAAACTCCGAGCATAGCCCTTTCCATAGCTCGCTGAGCGACTTTAAATTTGTGAACCAACCTTACCGTGAGTGTCCACGTTTCGGCTCCGCATGTCATGACGAGTAGGACGCACTGCTTAAAGATTTTCGTCTTTAGACTTTGTGGAATAGGCGACGTAAAAGAGCGACGTAATTACCCATATGCTGCCCAGCCTAGCTGTATCCTTCTGCTAGCCTCTTTCTCGAAGTTGTTTCTACCCAATTGCAAAATCTGCCCGAGGTAGACGTATTCCTTAACAACTTCGAGAGCACCGCCTTGTACTGCAATCGATTCCGGAATGGCATTTTCGTTGAACATAACCTTGGTTTTGTCCAAGTTCATCCGGAGACCGATGCGTTGAGAAGAATCAACTAGGCCAGTCAGCATGTACCGTAAATCCTGTAAAGTTTCGGCCACGATGACGATGTCGTCCGCGAATCGCAAGTGTGAGATGTGTTCGCCGTTGATGGTAATGCCACATCCTTTCCAGTCCAGCGTTTTAAACACATCCTCCAATGCATTTGTGAACAATTTGGGGAATATCACATCCCCTTGTCTCACACCTCGATGAAAGGGGATATGCTTAGTTTGCTGGTTCTGTACTTGGACGGCCATGTTGGCAGCATTGTACAGACACCTCAGCACTTGGATATATCGCCAATCGACTTGGCATCGTTGCAGGGATTCTAGAACAGCCCAGGTTTCGATAGAGTCAAATGCCTTCTCATAGTCCACAAATGCTAAGCACAGGGGCCGATTATACTCTTCGGTCTTCTGTATAATCTGCCGCACTGTAAAGATGTGGTCTATGGTTTCGTATCCTCCTCGAAACTCGGCCTGCTCTGGCGGTCGAAATTCGTCGAGTCGGCGCGCAAGGCGGTTTATGATGACCCTTGAAAACAGCTTATACACGTGGCTTAGGAGGGAACTGGGTCGGTAGTTCTTCAGTAGGGTCTTGTCTCCTTTTTTTCAGAACAGCACGACGACTCTCTTACTCTACGTCTCCGTAGTTCTCCCATCAAATAGAACAGCGTTAAAGATGTTTTGGAGCTCCTTTAATACAGGTTTACCGCCTGCTTTGAGGAGCTCAGATGTAACACTGTCTTTGCCAGGGGCTTTTCCGTTTTTAAGCTGCCTTAGAGCCATCTCAATTTCACCTAGGCTGATTTCTGGCAAGTTTTTGGTAAAGTGGCGTGTCAATGTAGCTCTGGTATCCTCTTTTTCGGGATCAGGTTGAGATGCATACGATGCGTATAACTGGCTGTAGAAATTTTCGATTTCCGAAAGAACCTCTGGCTTTGAGGCAACTACTCTACTGGCCGCAGTCAACTTCGTCAAGTGGCTTCTCCCAAGAGATTGGATAAACACTTTCGACCCCCGGTTTTGCTCAATTGCTCGTTCAATCGAGCGTGTATTTGAGCATCGGAGGTCGTAGCGCACCAATTTACCAATCTTCTTGTTAAGGCGAAGGGTAAGGCACACTAGCGCCGCTAATGGATTTAATTTGGTAACTGCTAAACTGGATTTTTTTTCAAACATTGCGGACCTTCCGACATTAGGCAAACATCTATTATTTAATAATTGTGCACTACTTTTAGGTTTGTTTTGGTATTCATTCGCTAACACCAACAGTGGCCACTATTTGTGAATAAATGCGATAGCACGTTTTGTGAATAAACCACGCAACAAAAAGTAGTGCACAATTATTAAATAAATACTATGGATGCTTTCCTGTTGCCGGACGGTACACAATGTTTAAAAAAAGATCCGGTCCGTTAGTAATTGTCAAATTATCAATTGGTGGCGCTAGTGTGCCTTACCCTTTGCCTTAAGAGCCCGTTGTTCGGACGAAGTGACAGGTGGGTCCTCACGTCGTCGTTTCCTTATAAAATATTGGTGTTATCTATTTGGTGACAAAATAACATATTTGGTCTGAAATGCAGTTAAAAGGTATTCATATATTTTTATTGCATTTAATAAAAATATAAATTGTATCCTTTTTATAATATTTTAGGAAACACAATTTGGTGAGCATTTATCCGTTTTGGTAAACGTTTCGAATTTTATTGGTATTAGAATTGATACATTTTTGGTAGGCGTTTAAACACAAGCCGTTTATATAAAGAAGGTTATCCGAATGTTAATATTTTTTTTAAATTATGCATAAAAAATACATTTAATCAACAAAAACATCATTACACACACTACCATGTATTTGACACGCACGTATTGTTTGTCTTTAATGTTTTTAATTTTTCATTGCTTAGGATACAATCCGTGCAGCCTTAGAGCAAGCAATAGATTTAACTATTAATATTATCTTTTGATACATTAAACATTAAAACAAGAGGTCGTGACAGTTTAAAAAAATGTCACTGCAAGTGTACAATAACAACACTTCCTTTTTTAACCCAATCGTTAGATGTTTCGCCAATACGCCAATATAATGAAGTCTCAAGGGAATACCATACTATAAGTTGCATAAATTCAAAAGGGATATAATGATGATAGCATTCGTGACTTATGGTTGATATTTGTGTGGCTAAATTAGATTGTATATTTTTGTTATTTTGTTTTTAATATAAAGTTCTAAAATTCGATGTAAGTTCTGCTTCTGTAATAACCATGTTGTGTACACATGCTTAGGGATATAGTCTAGACCGCTACTGTAAACTCAATTTATTTTGTTTAAAATTACTGTATTCTGTTTTGTGTCAATAAACAAATAAATAAATAAGTTATACATTATTCAACAAAAAGTATTATATAACTTGCTTAATATAACTTATTATATTAAGCAAGTTTTATAATTTTAAGTACCGCACCTTTATATTCGCTTCCTATTCGATTATGGCTACAGCAACTACTAAAGGTATTGTATCAATATGTAAATTAAGGAGACTGCAGAAACTAAACATCATACAAACGCGCGAGCAACGCAGCGTTTAATAATATGGAAACCCGGTTATGACGTGAGGAGGGATTACAATGCTTGATTTCAGTAGGTATTTCGATTTGCTATTTAAATGCTACCCTGATTTTAGTTCTAAGCTCGGGGAGGGATTACAACGCACTAAGATACATTTTAAATATAAAACCCTTCCGTGACTCAGCTCTTTACGGACAGACTTGTATATATTATTAGGGGTCCATATTGGCTCACCTAATAGGCCTATGTCCAGCAGTGGACTAGTATAGGCTGATGATGATGATGATGATGATGATTGGCTCACCTAAAGTTTTTTACCCGAAATTGTTATTCCTACCGATTTGTAATCCGAATGATCATGATCTCTTCATAAAATATTTCTTCCTAAAGTTTTTATTCATACAATTTATAATACTACAGACGATGTTCATTGTTCCGATCACTCATGTTTCCGAAAATTGTAATTAATAATATCACTAATGTAAATATATTTAAACTCCTACTGTTGTTTCTCATAATGCTTTTATATAAACATAATTTCGATTGTAAAGTGATGTATACTATAAAGTGAGAAACGCCCTAAAGTCGCTGTGTTTCTGTCAACCTAACCCGCTCGTCGCATCGCTCCTCGCTAATCTAAGCGAATTTATTTTAAAGTCGCTTCAAATAAAAAAGATATGACTTTGAATTACAGTGTAAAAGTCGGTTAAGTTGAGAAAATATAGGAAAACAAATAATACAAAGGCTGCTATTTATGTACCCGGAACTGGCCAGTTAAAGAACAATATTAAAAAAGTAATTATAACATTTAAAAATAGAACTCTTTGGCTGTAGAAAACAATTTGTTTCATGTAGCTGTCATTTGTTTATCCTTTGTGGCGTAACTTTGAAAATTGCATGTCTTTATCACTATGGATTTAACTCGTGAAAATTTCGTGCTATGATTTATTACGATTTTCGGCGAGGGCTAACTTAAAAACAGTGCATCGATCAACTCTCTTTGACTTTTGGGGACGAAGCACCATCGAAAACTACTATGTATCACTGGTTTAGTGAGTTTAATAATGGGCGGTCTGTGCTCACGGACGAATTTAAAGAAGGTCGCCCTAAATCGGTTGTTGTAGATACCTAAAAATATTGATGCTGTGCGGGAACTAATAATGCAAGATCGTCATGTTACATATAGCGAGATAGAAGCGTCTCTGGGCATTAGTATGAGGTGTAACGAACATTTAGCTGTAAAAAAAATTTGTTCACGTTGGATTCCGTACAACTTGAGAATTGACCAAAAACGGGCTCGTGTCGATTGGTGTAGAAAAATGTTACAGAAGTACAATCAGGGTGCGTCAAAAGCTGTCTATAATATCTACACAGGTGATGAATCTTAGATATATGATCCTGAAACTAAACAATAATCAACGGTTTGGGTGTTCGAAGATGAGCCGAACCCAACAAAAGTCATTCGTTCAAGAAGCACTTTGAGGCAAATGGTCGCTTGTTTTTTTGGTATAAATGGACATGTGGCTACAGTGCCACTAGAGAATCGTAAAACGGTTAATTCTGAATGGTACACGACCATTTGTTTGCCAGAAGTCTTTGAAGAAATAAGAAAGGACAACCGACAACGCAGAATCCTTCTTCATCATGACAATGCTAGCTGCCACACATCGGCCGAAACAACTCGGTATTTAGAAGATCAAAAGATTGAATTAACAGGTCATCCGCCGTACAGCCCCGACTTGGCTCCCAACGACTCCTATTTATTCCCAACCGTGAAGAATAAATTACGTGGTCAGCGTTTTTCGAGCCGTGAAGAGGCTGTCGATGCGTTCAAAATGCACGTTTTGGAGATACCTCAATACGAATGGAAATAGTGCTACGAAAAGTTCCAATAATATCGGAGTTGAAAATTTAGGTGAACTTTGGCGAACCCATATTATTAGAAAGAATAAACGACTGGTTACTATTTATTATAATTTAAAATTATTTATTATAGTTACTTTAATTTTGCCCGCGACTTCGTCAGCCTGGATTTCTTATTTTCCCGTACAAAATTCAATGCTTCGTTACCCAAACAAAAAATAAAAACATTTTACAAAATGCTCGTATTTTTACAAGCTTTTATTTAACTTCACAATGTTTGTTTGTATGTATGTATGTGGCGTACAAATCTTGCAAACCTAATTTGACCCACTTCCCGGTGTTCAATTGAGCTGAAATTAGGTACATCTATGTTGAGCTGGTCTGATGATGAATTCGGAAGGTGGCCATAGGAACTCGGTAATTAAACGACACAACCCCATCGAGTTTGGGCTCGTATGATTCGTCTTGACGAGTACTTTGGTGCTAGATGGTAACCAGGGTCTGATGAAGGAACCGGAAGGTGGCCATAGGAACTCGGTAGTTAAACGACACAACCCCATCGAGTTTGGACTCGTTTTAAAAGATTATTAAATTAAATTATTTTAAACTTTTTAGTTCTTTTTTTTATTAACAAGCAATAACGGCTTGTTTTTAAAAAGGATTTTTTTGCTTTTATTTTTTTGAAACGTTTTTTTTATTACATTGCAATCTTTAATAAAAAACTGATTTAATATAAAAACTTCCATTCTTTAGTAGTAGCTACTTTTAGTTTTTTTGTTTTACTTATATAATCTGTAGGCTCTGTCTGTACATGCAATTTTTCTGACAAATTTTTGGATAAATATCCGTTTTATGACTCACTGACACCAATACTACGATTTTTGAATTTTTTGTGTCTGTCTGTCTGTCTGTCTGTATGTCCTCTTATAATTCAAGAACGGCTTGACCGATCTTGATGAAAATTTGTATGTAGTAAGAACATGAGATTATGCAAATGACCTATCATTAGCCTACTATATGATTATGATGTTGGTAAACCTAATAATTATTTTATTTAGCATTGATTGATCCATTATCTTCGCATAGCGAAGCGGGCGGGTGACGGCTATTCTAGGTATATACTTAAATTCTTTTAGCAATGATAATTGTTTTTTTTGTTATCTAAAAGAGCAAATGATTCACCGGAACTTAAATATTTAAGGGATGACGGGCTTACTCGTCACAAATTAAGAATGCGCAGAATATGCGTTGTCCAGGTTCTCGTTCCAGGAGGTGCAGTGATTAACGCTTCGCAAAGGCCGGTCATCGCATGGGTGACCAAAAATTTACCATTTTGAGCTCCTCTGTGCTTCAGAAAGCACGTTAAGCCGTTGGTCCCGGCTGGATTAGCAGTTGTTAGCAACCACGCAAGCACTGGGCCTCCGTGGTGGTACATTTTTTTTATACTCGATTAACATCTCTGTCGAAGTAACTCAACATTGGGTGGATAACGGTTGAGAAGGAGAAGTCCTTCTGTACACGCTATTGCAATTTTGGCTCTGGATCCGGAGTGGTTTGAGCGTTCACCGGTTCGAAGGCTACCTACACCGGGTGATTTTGTAAGTAACTGAATTTTGATATGATGGTTCAATTATGAAGCTAAACGATTCAATCCAAGGCACATGGGTTAAAATACTAATCTTATAACTAAATTTTATTTTAATTATTATAATCTAGTAACACTAGTTTTACAAAAACAAATTCACAGACGAAATAACATTTTATAGTATAATCTAACCCGATGTTGATCAGCATGTATTGATACAGCTATGATTAAAATGATTCCATAGTTTGATTGATGTGTTAGATTTTTTCTAACCAAATATATGTAGTCCAAACGCCACAAAATGTTTAAAATAAAAAAAATACGAAATGCCATTTTTGTTTAGGTATTTTATGAGGGTGTCGGTGCCTCTGTGATCTCGTGGTTAAAGACCACCGGTTTCAGACCCAGTGGTCCTGGGTTCGATTAGGTACCAGTTGGGGGTGCATAAAATTACGATGGGAAGTTGTTCAAACTGGAAGGACCCCATGGTTAAATAAATGCCTTTGATGGTTACGAAAAGCGAGAGAATTTATGCATTTTTTCCAGATAGCATTTTTCCTTGAACTTCTAGTTTAGAGAAGCAATCATCATAGCAAGACGGTGTTAATTGCAAAAGAAAGTGTGACCTATGTGTACCACAAAGTAATAATGTAATGCTCCACAATAATAATAGTGCAATTAATAGTAGATTGTACAACAAGAGCATAAAACGAGCCATTTTACCCGAGACGTGCATATAGCAACCGGAGCTGGTACGGCGAGGGTGGATAGTCACGTCGAGGGTAAAATGGGTTTTATACTCGAGTTTTACACTCTGCTTTTCACTTCGATTGCAAGGAAATAGAACAAGGATTAAGCATATACAAGAAAATTAGAAAATTTAACCCACCATACAATTTTCTTAATTTTTTTTTAAATTTTCAACTATGTGACGTTTGACTATGGTCTGAGCCGTAATGCCAAGTTGTTATAAATATTTGCGTTATATTTTTTTACGTAAATGCACGCCCGTATTAATCGTACATTTGTATTTAGATTAGTAATACATATGTCTTAATTAAATTAAGATACAACCTAAATCTCATAAAAACATATCAATTTATTGAAGGTGTATTCTATATGTGGCTGTTAGGCCTAATTGCCTTAGTCTTAAAAGAAGAAATTACTTTATGCACAAGAGCATAAAACCCCATTTTATGCAGCCTTCTCTCGACATAAAGAACAACTTTACGAGCATCAGAAGTGAAAAATATATCATGCCATCAAAAACAAACTTGTAAAAAAAACCAAGTCTCGCAACTCAGTTCTTCTACCGTAAAAAGTTGTGAGATCCATGTAATAAATACCAAGTCAGTTTTTTATTTAGGATCTTTTGTCTTAAGTTATTACGAAATTAACTTACCTAACCATATCAATATTTCTATTTCTATTTCTATCTCTATCTCTATCTCTATCTCTATTTCTATTTCTATTTCTATTTCTATTTTTATTTCTATAAAGCAACGCTACAAAGAAGTAGGTGAGACAAAGAGGAGGAAGAAAAGTTTCAGATAGTTCATCTACTTCGCAATAGATGTCGCAAGACGGCAAGATGTGACAGAGATGGCTTTCTATCAAAGCGTAGCATGCCTTCAACGTTTTTTGAAACAATGTTAAAGCATGACTCCAACATTTGGTTCAAAGAATTTACCTACCCTATAATAGGTGGCGCTACTAGCTTAGCATGGTTTCAACGTTTGTTTTGAAGACTTTCATCACCATTACCTTTGTGGGGCATGAGCCTTCCCTAGGGAGAACAGGTCATAGCCCACCACGCCGGCCCAGTGCAGATTGGTGGTTGATAACTACTAACGCTCGCTTAGGCAGCCGCACGAACGACGGGACTTATTCAACTGTTATTTCAAAGACTTTATTTACCGTTAATAGATGGCGCTGTGCTAATGTTAAGTTGACGCCTTTTGAAGAAGCAAACACAGCTGCCATCAAGCGGTAGTGTTCAACAGCTTACATCAATGTAGACGCATTCCCACTTTGAGTGAAGTGTAGAAACAGATGACGCGGCTAGACGAGGTTGACATGTAAAGGGTCTCCTACCCTGCGCTAGATGGCGCTAGTAGTGAAATTCACTCGGACAGATTGCAGAGTTACTCTAAGTACTAAGAGTACTGTAGTCCTCTTCGTTGAACCTTTATTTTCCAATTAAAAATGATAGAAGTAAGTAACAATATTAAAAGTAAAAGTAAAAACGCTCGTGCTTAATTTATTTTATTTTAATTTACTTAAATTTCATTTCATAAGAAGGGTAAACTACGACAAAAGTTCTTATTCAACGGAATATTATATAGACTTACTCTAAATGTAAAATGTGTAATTTTTGGTTAACGATGCCGATCAATGATTAATAAAAATATCTGCTTAAAATTATTAAAGAGCACATTATTTAATATAGCTGTTTATTGACCCTCAATAAAATATAAATAAACTGAACTGAACGATGTAGTCAGTGCATGGCAGTCACGGGCAAGTCGCGCATTCTATTACTGGCACTTATCAAGAGTCATATCACAGATGTGACACAGAGTCAGCGAGAATCACAATTTGTGTACAAGGATTAAATATTTTGGGAAACCGCCAAGCTTTCACAGACACGTCTGGCACCGGCGCTTGTCGCCGCCATGAGTATTGCGATCTGCTATAAACGTGATACTTTCAATGTGAGTTCTCACCAAGATAAACCGATACCGCCACCGTTATCAAATTGGCTGACAAATTCCAAGTCACGTCATGTAAACTCGCCCATACGTTAAACTATTGATATATATAATACTGTATATTGTAGTTTGAAGGGTTTAGGTACTGGTAACAATGAATATATGCAATCGGACATCATTACACAAAATAAGGAAATTACAGAAGGTAAGATTCACACAAACGCACACATAAAGACACCTCTCCCGGACACAGCATCTCGCAATACAACAGCTGCGCTCGTATCGGTTTTTTTGGAGAGAGTTTGCTGATTGCGTCGGGCGGCATTTTCAGCTCCACCGGGCTTTTTTGGGGGCGGCGAGAAACTTAAAGGGTTCCTCCTCAAGCCGTGTGAAACCTCAACCTTCAGAGATTTTCTAGAGGGAACGGCATCACGCACTAGTGCGTGTCCCCGTGCCCTACTAAATTCTCCGAAGGGTTCGGATCGGATCGGGGAGACGGTCTGAGGGGTGTGTAATGTATAATATAACAACGTATCGTATAATGATCAAAATATATACACTCAAGTGACATAGTTTTGTTTAATATAATACTTACTTAATAATGATGGAATGATATAATTTTAAAATATATAATTTTGAAACGTATAACAAACGAGCTAAACTCGTTTAATATAACAGCCGTTTAATATAACATTTACATAATATAATAATTAAAACACAACATTTATCTAGTATAAGAACATTTAGTATAACATTCATTTACGATAACACTATTTTTGTATAATACCTACTTAAAATATATAATGATTATATAATATAAAATCCAATTCATATAATATCATTTAATATAAAGACATTACATTAGATATGCATTATGCAAGCAGACTTGCAAGCAAGCATGTAGCATGCAAGCAAGCACGCAGCATGTAAGCAAGCATGCAGAATTTAAGCACGCAAGCATGCAGACAAGCATGCAGCATGCAAACAAGCATGCAGCAAACATAGTTTCTGTCACGACTCCAGCGCTGCGGGGTTCTGGCGGTCCCACGCGAGCTTATCGTCGCAGATGGTTTTCGCTTACCACCGTATTTCAGCTTGCTAGCCGCAGACGGCCAGCCTCAGCCGCGGCGGCGAGCTTTTGAAACCACCTGCTCCTCAAATCGCGGGCCGCTTCGCCCCTCCGCGCCTACGCGGGCTTAAATTACACTCTAGGGGTTATACCAAGTGAATATTATATCAATCAATCATTATTTGAAACGTTATCATCTTAAATAATAGTTATATTCGTTATGAACGTTATACTAAACGGTATTATATAAAATGAACCTTATGTAAAGTAAACGTTATGATAAATAAAATTATATTAGGTATTGGTATAACAAATGATTATTATGTAAATGAACGTTATTAAAGTTCAATTATATCAAAAGTTGGTATATGTTGTGAGCCGCACCGCGGTCTGAGACGGTTCGTGATTCCGTTGCAAGCAAAAAACGAAACGAACGAAACTAATCTTGAAGGGCCATCTATCCCTATAGAATATTATATTATCCTGTATGCCTAAGTATCCCTATAGATGGCCTAGCGTGATTCGTGTGTGAAGTAAAAATAATTCTCCAATGCAAATAATTTAAACTATATTAAACAATTTGCAACATTTACACATACGCTACTGTTACGCTACGGTAAATTATCATTTGCTCTGTCGGAAGCTTGATCTGTAGTATGGACTTCATGGCAACCCGTTAAGGTGGATTTCATCATATCTGACCAGGCGTAGTCAACTGGTAGCTCTTAAGTGGTATAAGTCTGGACCAATCACAGTCACGTCGGGTGTGCCGCAGCGGTCTCATCTAGGGCCATTGCTCTTCATCATTTTTATCGATGATCTTATTGGTCGTCTTAACTGCCCATCCCTTCTATAGGCGGACGATTTAAAAATATTTATTAAAATTGGTAACGAAAATGACTGCCAAATGCTTCAACATGATTTAAACTTGCTATCAGCCTGGTGTGTACGTAATCACATGCACGTGAACCCTAAAATATGTCAGTCAATATCTTTTACTAAGAAAAAGAAACATAAAATTTATTTCAATTATAAACTGAGCGGTTGGACTCTTGAACGAACCGCAGCTGTCAGGGATCTGGGAGTCACATTTGATGAGCAATTATCTTTTAGAGAGAATTATGAGGATATCACAATGAAAAGTTTAAAAACCCTGGGCTTTATAGCTTGATCAACTGTGCACTTAAGGAATCCTGACAGTTTAATTTACCTATTAAATAGGTAAGTAGTCTGGTTAGAAGCCGCCTCGAGTATGGCAGCGTTATATGGTCTCCTAATTATACAATTCACTCCGATAATATCGAAAAAAATCAGAATAAATGGTCGTAGACTAGTTTCCTACTCAGAGAGGCGTAGTCATTTCAAAGTTAGTTCTCTAAAAACACGCCGCAAGCACCAAGACCTCCTTTACTTGCACAAAATTGTTGATTCTGAATTTGATTCCCCCAACCTTCTTAAAATGATTAATTTCAACACTAGATCTTTTTTGCGAATTAGACAAAAGCTTTTTATACTGCAAACATATAGAAATAATACCTCATACTATAACCCCTTAGTTCGGATGTGTCGCTTGTACAACGAACTGTCACAGGAACACGACGAGCTGGATATTTGTTTATGTAAACACATCGCGTTTAGATATAAGGTAAAAAATATCTTGAACTGAGATGTCCAGTCACGCTTTTGGGTTTCGATCTAGATTAGACAATTGTATAGGCTACCATTTAGCATAAGCTATTGTTACCTGTTGTGTATGCCATAATAGTAGTTTATGCAACTGTCATATAATGAAGGGTATTAAAACACGAGTGTGAGTTTATGAAACGAGCGCAGCGAGTTTCATAATAGTAACGAGTGTTTTAATACCCGTGTTATATGCAGTTGCATACACTACTTTATCTTCACTAATGCAATTAGTCAAACAACAAGAGTAAAAGCTGACAATAGTTTATTTATAATAATTGTTAAAATTTTGGATGGTACAATTTTGAAAGTTAATGTTAATTACCAACCAAACCAATCCATCCACCATCCAATAACCAATGAGAGCGCAGCTGCGCGTGCAGGGCCAATCAGGAGCGAGCGCGCGCTGTTCTTTTTTTATTCAATTGGCACAAGATCTTACCAAAGAGTTTTGTGTATGTAAGTTTAGTAGTTTCGACGAAGTTTTCACGTATAACCCAACTGTTTTCAAAAGCCAGCCTAATATCAAAATTTTATACAACTTGTATGAGGATTTTGACATAAGGCTCGCCAGGTTAATTGGTCGCGTTTTATTGATGTTATAATGAGATTTTACGATATCGATGTGGATATTATACCATCATGTGAAATTGCTTAAATTGAGTGTTTTGTTGTCTGTGCTATAACAGTAGTAATTATAAGTCAAGTATTGGAAACATAAGTAGAATGTTACAACATTAGTGTAGATAAATTAACTAAATAAATAAATATCAACATCCTACTGCATCACATCATATCATATCAGGTCATAATATACGAATGTTGATTGTTGCTTCACTTCAAGATTGAATCCTGAATGCGTTATCCGCTGTGCTATCGGCACAGATGGTTTGTGGTTATCGAGCTCTTTCGCTAAACAGATGTTAAAAGTTACATAATTGCTTATTGCGTTACCGCCAAAGCTCATTTTATTATTGTTAGCGCGTTGGCATGACCTCAACTTAATAATTTAAGACTTCGGTGACCTTATAAAAAGTCAAAGTCATAGTAATTTTTTTTTATTCAAACAAAGTTTAAAAAAGTGCTTTTGAATCGTCCAAACATTTTTTTACCTACTACCCATTCAGGATGTCTATTTTTTGCTGTTGAGAAGAATGGGCATTTCAAACCCATGCTGTTTTGTCTTCTGTGTAATCAGACACTTTATAATAAGCTTTTTTATAAAGCTTTTCTTTAATGATGGTTTTAAATTTATTAATATCAAGTTTTCGAACATGACTTGGAACTTTATTGTAAAAAGTACAAGTTAAAAGTTCTTTAAACCTATTAAGTAAATTAAATACTTATATATTTTTTCACATCTTTTACAACTACCGCATCGAATTAGGCAACCTATTACCGAAACACTGAAATGGTGGTAACATAATTTCAAAAGAAACAACCGCGTATAAAAAGTTGTAAAATTGTGTTATTATTATCATCTTACACTTTCCAAAAGTTACCAACCAGTGATCGACATTTATACCTATATTTTTTTAAATAGGGTTCAGCATCTGGTTTTAGTCTATAGCAACAATTAAATACAAAAGGTAAAACCACCAAAGAGTACGCACTACCAAAGAGTAGTATGCGTATACGCAATTAAATTTTTCCTTTTGGCAAACACACAACCATGAGAATAATGAATACTAAGTAGGTACCATATTGACTCCATGCACACGTTATGTCACAGGTAAGTAAGTAGTTGCTAAAAGATTTAATTTTAAAATCTATATTATATACAAATTCTAACAGATGTCTCTACTGAGAATCATAATATCACCGAAGACATTGTTTCGAAAATGTCATTGAATTCAAAATTACCTCTAATATAAAACTTTCAATTTTCTACAAAAAAATTATGCTTCGTCATATTGGAACTGCTAACATAAATTGGTACTTGCAACCGTTTGATAACGTTTCTTATTAATGTATCGGACTAAACGTAAACAATTTCGCTAAAATCCAGCAAAGCAACCTTCACAAAGGCCGGTCATCAGATGGCTGACCAAAAATGTATCATATTGAGCTTCTCCGTGCTTCGGGAGGCCCGTTAAGCCATTGGTCCCGGTTGCATTTAGCGGTCGTTCATAACCACCAATCCGCACCTAGCCAGCGTGGAGGTGTAAGACCCCTTCTCCCTATCCATTATCCATCCATAGGTAGGGCACCTGTCCCAGCAGTGGGAACGCAAAATGAGCTGGTGAAGTTTTTACAAAAAAATTATGTCTATTATTTTTCCTTATATTTATGCAATACAATACACCGCAACAGTATACCTATCACCAAAAGCTTATAACCTAATCAGGCTCACCAGCTCGGTGTGACCTCGGCTGTGGTGTTCGCGGCTGCGGCGGCGTTCTCCCAGGGCGGCTTCGACTGCTTCTGGAAGCCAGCGCCTCCACCCGCGAACATGGGTGCTATCCAACACCACCAAGCCGCAACCACCAAAACAATAACACAACCCGAAACACCACGAGTCACGACCTCAGTGCGCGGCTATGATGATCCATCAACGTGCGCGCGACCGCGAATTCCTACAGAAAACTAAACTTTTTGTTTACACCGCATATCTAGTGTACCAGCTGATCACACTATTTCGTATATTTTCAGAATACGTATTTCTGGGTGTGAATATCGCGCGTAACTCCCGACCGTCTGCGCCCGCGTCGCGTCGGCATCAGTTTATTTATAATAGGCGCACTATTTTTCTCGCATTTACGTAATTACGGAAAGCCATCGCTTTTACGAGCGGTCAATTGAATATTACCGGCAATAGAACGATTTGGCTCGATCATTTAAAGTTGTCAATTTATAAAGTCTGTGCGTGCTAATCTTGGTCAAGGTTAAATACTTAAAATCTGTCACATTTTAAAGTATTATGTGCTTACCTATCTTTACTAGATTGTTTGATGAATGTTTGAGAAGCTTGTTGGCGCAGTGTCTGCGATTGCTAAAGTTAAACGACTTTCACAAAGGCCGGTCATCGGATGAGTAACCAAAAATGTATTATCTCGAGGTAGTCCGTGCTTCAGAAGGCACGTAAAGGTCTCGGCTGCACTAAAAGTCGTGAACAACAACAAATACGCACTAGACCCGCGTTATGGTATAAGGCCCAATCTCTCTATCCATCCAAGAAGTATTGATATCAACTTCGAAGCAAATCACCGCCAAAATAACTTTCTACCACTTTTTAACCCCGTTCAATAAAATACGAAACACGTCTTCCATCAATTTTGTTAAAAAAGGTTTATGCAAAATTTGAAGTAGATTGAATCAAGGAATCACATTGTCCCATACAAACTTTGCCCCCTTTTTTTAACCCCTTAGGGGTAGAATTTCGGAAAATCCTTTCTTATGAGGATGCCTACGTCATACAAAGAACACACCCTCCAAGTTTCAGGTCTCTACGATAGGCGGTTTAGGCTGTGCGTTGATCCGTCAGTCAGTCACTCAGGACAAAGCATTTTATATGTATAGATTGAACTTGGCTCTCATTACACATTTATTATTTTGATGGGATACAATATTCTTTACAACATACATGAAAATCAGCACTGAGACTAAAAGAAAAGTGAGTAATGTGTTTTGCGTACTATAGGTAACTCGTAGCACCTTGTATCTGTAGATCGGTCAAAGACCCAAGCTAGCAGGTATGCAAACACTTAAGGTGAATAATAACACTACTTAATCCAACACATTTTTTCCTTTAGAAAATAATTAAAGTCTGGCAGCCCGATCTTGGTCTCTTAATAATATATTGAAACACATAGGAACCAACACGCGTTGATGTCTATCAATCTAAGCCCAGAAAGCTCGAGTCACAACTCGAGCCTTATAGTGCTCGAGCCTTGTATATAGGGTAAGGTTACTACTATTGGACAACTCGTATGATGATTAGAAGAAACATGATTTAACATTTTTATGAGAGTTACATACAAGAATTTACATAGATCGTTTCAGATTTTTTGATGTGACCGAAAAGAGAAAAAGTAAAAAAAGTGGCCTTGCCATAGTTTCTTTCTTTGGACCACTGCTTCTTTGATTGAACCAGTGAGTTGCTATCATTGGATTTAGGAAATTTCTTCCAGTGGTCCATTCAACGCAACCATATGAATACAAACAAATAAAAGTCTATATAATTATCAACTTTTAATTATATATTCATTCAACGCTTAATTAAATAATGACAAAGGCTAGGAATATCAATCATTCTTCTATTTAAAGCTTTTACATTATTATCGATTGTAATATTATAAATAAAATTACAAAACATAACATTATTAATTGCTTACTATTATTTATTTATTGTTAATTGATTATTTATTTTTATTTGATTATTAATCTTAAACGAATTTGTGATTAAGAAATCACAAATTAGTTTTGCGAGTTTCACAATCACAGCCCCGAAAATCAACAGCAAAAAATTAAAACTTAAAATCAACTGCTTTTGTTACACCATATATCCTGCTTGCACTATTTAAGTCGACTTCTTGCTTACTCAAGGCTTATAGTGCCAGCTTCATGTTCTATTCGTTTCATGCATAATATTTGACACGTTTTGACATGCTGAAATGAGAAACAAACAAGATAAAAATTCTACTTAAGAAGTTGCTATGATTGGACCAGTCTGATCAAAAAGACACGCACTGGTCCATTGATGGCAATTCGCTACTCAAACATAAAACTGTAAATAGAATAAAAACTGTTATTTATTGAAAAACATACGCTACAAATTTAGTTGAACAAATTAATAAGGCCTGCAATCCACAAAAAAACTTAACTGAAAACCTCAATTAAACTGTACTTACACATGGTAATGTATGCCACGAGATTATTACATTGGGAGCGCGCGAAACAGTGTGACCCAACGAAGCTCACGGCGACAATGGCGGGAGCGGGGGTGGGTGGGTCATCATCATCATCATCATCGTCAGCTCATTTTTTATGTCCCCACTGTTGGGGCACGAGCCTTCTTTATGGATGGAAAGGAAGAACGGGCCATAAACCACCACGCGGGCCCAGTGCGGATTGGTGGTTGTTAACGACTGCTAATGCAGCCGGGACTAACGGCTTTACGTGCCTTCCGAAGCATGGAGGAGCTTAAGATGATAAATTTTTGGTCACCCATCCGATGACCAGCCATTGCGAAAGTTGCTTAACCTCCTTAGCCTTAGGTGGGTGGGTATTAGTTCAAATATGTAGAGTTTCGGGCTAACGGTTGATTTTTATTGTTATTTGTTTTCGAGAAATCACAACGGTCCAAAGAAAGAGCCGGTCCAATGATTGCAACGACACTTGCCAAAAAAAATTCAAAATTCAAGCAAGAACACAAATGAAGTGGTAACAGACGACACAGAAAGAAAAGATTTACTGGTTCGAAATTTGTCCACGAGATCTTCATATTTCTTCTTCAGCACCACATTTCAAAAGCATCCTCTTTTTTCACTGCCTCTCAGGATTAGGCTAAGCGTATGCTGAGAGAATCCATCAGACAGGACACGGATTTTATGCTCATGCAGGAAGCCAGCGACCCAGTTGCAGAACTGAGCAGGCAGACCGTATGCCGAGAGCTTGGAGAGAAAAGCTTTGTGCCAGACCCGATCAAAAGCCTTGGCTATGTCAAAGCTAACAGCCACCGACTCACCACGCTTGTCAAAAGCCTCACCTCAGAGATGTGCAACGTATGCTAAAAGATCACCCGTTGACCGTTTCAGCCGAAACCCGTATTGGCGATCGTGAATTATGGAGAGTTCTTCCAAGTAGTGGACAAGTTGTTTATTAATACGTTCCATGATTTTGCACAAAACTGAAGTAACGGCTATGGGGCGGTAATTAGATGGACCTATCTCCTTTTTTGGGGACAGGTTGCACATTAGCTTCTCCCCAAGATTCCGGCACACAACCAGAAGAGAGCAAGTGACGTTAAAGGTGCGTTAACACGGGGGACAACTCCGCTGCACACGTTTTCAGGACTATTGCTGGGATGCCATCAGGGCCATTAGCTTTCCGGACATCGATTGGCTGCAGCTCCGCACGGACATCACATTGCCTGATTTTAAAATCAGGCATTGTGTGGCCACAGTGAGGAATTGAAGGTGACTGTGCATTGCAGTCATCGATTCGGGAGTTAGCTGCAAATAGTTACCTGCAAAGAGCCAGGAGATCGACCTTCTCCTCCGGCTCCAGTCCCGTCAGGACATCTCAGTGGTGGTAGCGAGGGTTGGCAGAAGTTTGACTGCACGACTTTGGCAACGCCAGTAGCTACGACCAAAGGCGGATCCAGGTTTTTTTTCTGGGAGGGGCACAAGAGGCGGACGGGCAAAAAAAATCAACAATAACTGTTAGAAATAAACTTGAAGTATGTTATGCCATTGCGCCACAAAAGAAACTAAATTAGGCACTTCCAAGATCATCTCTCACTATCACGTATTCCTAAATTTTATAGATATTGATGACATTAAACATAAAGTAGATCTTGTCAGCTTACAGTTAAATGAAGTTCGGCCTCAGTTAAATAATAAAACCATGTCTTTATATGAACCGCACATTGACTATCTTAGCAATAAGCTCATAAAGGTATCTGAGAAGTTACAAACGTTTGAAAGTAATCGAGTTAAAAGAGGTTTGATAGATGGGTTAGGGTCAGTCATTAAAAGCATCTCAGGTAACTTAGATTATACAGATGCTGTACGCTATGATAGCGCTCTGAGATCTCTTCAGAATAATGAAGAAAAATTAGTTTCCGAATACAATAACCATATTAGTTTAACGAAAGAATGGATTTCAGAACATTCTATTATATTAAGAAATTTAACAGAAAACCAACGTAAAATAAAAGTAGTTCTAAATTTAGTACTGGATAGTGAAGCTCATAGAGAAACTGAATTAGTAAAGTATGCCCATCTGGCTCAATTACTCTTAATACTAGGAGATAATATAGAAGATCTGACAGAAGAATTAATTAAGATAGAAAACTTTGTAGCTTTTGCACATACGTCAGGCACTCACCACGCCATGTTAAGTTTAAGTGCTCTTAAAAATATGTTAGATAAATTAAAAATGTTATATAATAAAGACGAAATAATAGATCTAAATTTCAGAGAGTACTACGACGTTATTAAATCAGGCTCTTACTACACTAAAAATAGAATCGTTATAGTTCATAAAATACCGATTGCCATTCCATACTCATATGATCTTTACAAATTATCTATTATACCTAATAAAAATCACAGCACCCTCATCCCATCCTCTCTTTATATTGCAATACATAGAAATGACTTCGTGTACATAGAGACAGAATGTCCGAAGTCAAACACCTGGTACCTTTGCGAGATGAAGATCAACTACCGGCCTCGAGATCAAGCGGACTGCATCCACACTCTCATCACTATGCAGCGATTGGACAAGACGTGTCAGCCGACTTCAGTTATCCTTGACAAGGAAGCCCTGGAGCAGCTGGATGACAAGCACTATGCAGTCGCCTTCCCAAAGCTAACCAGAGTACAAACGTCCTGTGGGAAGACTACCTTTTCTACTCTTCAAGGAAGCTACTTAGCCACAATACCATCTGGATGTTACCTACAAACTTCAGAGTTTACGATCTTCAACAGCGACGATCGCACAAAAGGAACCGCAATCAAGATCATGAATCTACCGCAGATGAACAGCATCCCATCAGCAACCCTGAAGCCTTCACTCAAGCTAACCTCCATCAATTTAGAAAATCTACATGCTAGTAGCACCAAGATATCTATGCAGCATCCAGTGGAGATAAGCAAATCCGAAGATGACTTCATTTATCATACAACGATACCACTCTACTTGATGATATTAAGTGCAGCCGCACTTATTACATACATTATAACACGAAGGCTGTTTACGAAGCTACGAGAAACGAAGACCCCTTCTCAAGATGCATCTCAAGAAATCTATACGGAATTATCGAACGTAAAAAGAGATGCACCAACTCACGTCCCAGCAACATTCTCGAAGAAGATTCTCCAATAGTTGCTGATCTTCGGGGGGAGGTGTTATGCCATTGCGCCACAAAGGAAACGCCGATGCAGCACCAACCTCATTTTTACCTAAATATTGTAATTGCGTCAATCGGCGACACGAGGCGCTGATTCGGCACAACGTGTGGCGGCGGGTCGCCGCCAGTCATCGGAACTTTCGGACGGTCACTCTGTTTCCTTCATCGAACATTGTCAACCGCGTTTAATTATAGTTAATTGTAATTTCTATTTTTTAATAAATTCATTTTGGCAAATTGGTTTTTTTTGCACCTTCCGCTGCAGCCGTTCGTAATTAGTACGATACTTCAAGTTTATTTCTACAAGTTCAAGTATCTGGGGGCACGGCAATCCCTGCCAAGTCGAGCAAAAAAGCGGCACGGCCGTACCATCCCTTTCTCGAAACAGTTCAGGCCATTTTCGACTCCCTATAACTTCGTTGTGGATAAATCTAGAAGCCTGAATTTTCAGTAACCAAGCAGGCATTGTATAAACACGGTATATTTCAAATTTCATTCAATTTAAACCAGTAGTTTAAGAATTATAACTAGTCAAAGTTTCTTAATTATGTCACTCACTCACAATACAATTAGTGTTTAGTGTATAAATCAAGGGAAAACTAAAATATTTTGCAATTTCGGTCCAGTTTTCTAGATACACCAACTGCATAAATAACTTTGTAGTCCCTTAAAAATGTATAAGATTATAAAGTTATATTTGCAGTTAATGAAACAGTGTACTTGTTTATGTATAATATAATGGAATAATAGGTGTAGATAGGTACCTAGAGATTCCTCGACGAATCCAGCTCGGATGGGCTGCACTCGGGAAGCTACGTGATGTATTCGCATTCAAAATTCCTCAATGTCTCAAGACAAAAGTCTTTGACCAGTGTGTGTTGCCAGTGATTACATACGGGAGTGAGACGTGGTCCTTTACTATGGGTCTTATAAGAAGGCTCAAGGTCACCCAGCGAGCAATGGAGAAAACGATGTTCGCTATTTCCCTGCGCGATAGAATCAGAAATGATGAAATCCGCAGGATAACTAATACAACTGACATCGCTCGGAGGATTGCTCAGCTGAAGTGGCAGTGGGCCGTTGGGGTGGAAAAGTTCTCAACTGGCGACCACGCACCGGACGACGTTCCGTGGGCAAGCCCCCTACAAGGTGGACCGACGATCTGGTCAAGGTCGCGGGAAGCCGCTGGATGCGGGCAGCGCAGGACCGATCGGTGTAGCGATCCTTGGGGGAGGCCTATGCCCAGTAGTGGGCGTCATATGGCTGACGATGATGATGATGATGATCAGGTACCTAGATGGTACCGGAAAGTAAAAAAAGTAGGACTATCTACAAAAAGAAATGAGATACCATCAAAAACAAACTTGTAAAAAAACTAAGTCTTGCAACTCAGTTCTTCTATCGTAAAAAGTTGTGATACCCATGTAATACCAAGTCGGTTAATTTATTCAGTCTCTACTTAAGGGACCTTCTGTCTTAAGTTATTACGTAATTAGCTAACCCAACAACATGTTATAGTGACATTGCCAAGTCAATTTATTTATTTAAAACATAAAAGATTTTTAATATTGAATATGGTCACGATAAGATGTTGTTAGGTTAGCTAATCGTAGCACCATCCACTCGAGCTCTGGTTATACGCTGGCTGATCCCGAAACAAGACCGATAAGCAGTCACTTGACGGGTTTTAGACTATGCGTACGATGGTCACTAACCAGACGGGGCAAGCCCTACCACGCAATGGAACATATGGGAGCTCTAAATTCCGTTAGTCGCCTCTTACGACACCCACCGGAGGAGAGGGGTGGAGAATTGTATTCTTTCTTTGTCACCGCACGGTCGAATATTAATGTGAAATAATGGTGGATTATTATTAATCGGTTATCCGTTAAGTGTTCGTGAGTGTGCATGAGTGTTAGCAAATGAAACAAAACAATGCAACGTCACTTTTCAAAAGTCCGCCCGACGACTTAGTAAAGCCCCACATCTTTACTGAGATACTGGAGGGCTTGGGGGGTATATCATCTCTATTATCATTCATTATCATCATACACGAAAGAAATATTGTTTATAAAAATTAAATTTTCGACTGAAGGACTAGTATCCATGGTCATGAATAAATTAAAAAAAAAGGCAACAGCGATAGCTGTCAACCTGTCAGCTACAAACAATATAACCCTACAAGATATAAATTTTGTTAAAAACTGAGTAATGTGATGTGTAAGAAAATTTAAAATATAAATATTTTTAATCATGTTGTCAATAAAGAGATTGCCAACATTGTCTGCGTCTAAAATACAGTCGAAAATCCACTTCGATTTCCAACGATCTGTAATTGAGAAGCAGATAAACAAACAATGTCACAATAGTTTAATGAATTTGTGCAGATCATTTACAGTATTGCATAATTTAACAAGAAAATCTAAAAATCCTGTAAGTGTTAGCCTGCTGCGTTGTTGCACAACATGCCAAATTTCATTATAATTTTCTACATGAGCTAATCTTGTGTAGCTGTGAAACTTATAGTACCTTTATTTTCATAGAAAAAAAATGTATAGAACGTTCTAATAATTTTCAGCACTTACGTCAGTTTAATGCGGAATATAAAGCTGCATACTCACTGTTTAAGAGGTCCAATCTGCCAGCTGTGAACACCACATTAAATCAATATTTAGATAAGCGAAGCTTACACACCACTGTACCCTCTTGCAACAGTGATCAGCCAAAAGATGACAAGGTAAGGGATGCTTTCTTATGACTGGTGGTGAAGTAGCACATGATAAACAAAAGCACATCGTAGAGCTTATAAAGACCAGTAATTTTTTTAACAAAGGCAATACCGGCACCCCCTTTAATCCGACATGCTCTATTATTTATTATAATTTTTTTGACAATCTTCCCTAATGCATGATTGAACAAGTTATAACTTGTACGCACCACCGATATTGTGCTCAACGAGTAGGGTATTGTTTTTTTCTGATTGCTTAGTTTAAATTTGAAGTTTGAAGAAGATAGCGGTGTGGTCTAGCATGTGTTCATTGTTTACTGTTTATTCATTGTGTATTACGTATTCGTAGCTAGTAATTTGTCGGATTACAAGGTACTCTTGTAAAAAGTTCTGGACTATAGGGGGTCTTAGGCAGTACTCTATAATCCGACAAATTCGATAGTCCGACACTGCCCTGCAAAATGTTTGTCGGATCACCCGGGGGTCCACTGTACTGTACTGCAGCTGTGCTCCACAAATTCATACTTTCATATTAAAGTTTTTAAATCAAGTTAAACAATAAACTAGTTCCCCAGGCAGTGCTATGTTTTAGAACTTCAGCAGAAATGATGTTGTGCTTAACCCATCGTTGGATAAAATAATACCACCGAATTACCAGACGCAATAGAATTTTATTGTTTGGCGCTTACATGTAAAGCTAACGAAGGGTTAATTAATCTACCAGTGCACCCTTTTATATTCAATGTGACTATATGTGTTAACTTTTTGTATAATAAAAAGTTACAAAAACACAAATGTTGAAAAAATTTCCACAAGCAGGATTTTTTCAACATTTGTGTTTTTGTAATTTGTTCGCAACAAAATTTGCTTTAAAAATCATTTTGAACATTTTATAATAAAAAGTTATTACTCTTAATTATAGCACTGCAGACGTCTTTAAGTGTTGTGGTGTAATTGTACCTTTAGTTTAACGGGAATATGTATCAGTTGACAGAAAATGTTGATGTTGCTAATCAATTGCCTTAACAAATACTTGTTATTGTTGACTACTTACAGGATAAGAAAGATAAGAAAAAGGGACAAATGGAGGACAACATGCCATCGCTTTTACTCAAAGCAGCTTTCTGGATGTTGACAACTAGTATCCTAGTTATAGCCAGCTCCCTTCTAGTACCTAGTGACAACACACAATCTGAAGTAAGTTATTTAAATAAATTTTGTGTTCCAAATGCTTTCTCTTAAAATATTACTTAATAATCATTATTTTGATTTAAAGTTTATGTAAATGCACTCATCCATTCTCAATACACAATACTTTATTGCATTCCATAATGGTTTTTTTCAATGATTTTTAGCGTTAAAAGAATGAATGAAAGAATTACACACTACATTCTCAAAACTAACTTACCACAAACACCTCTAACACCATGATATACAGGGCATGGAGAGGCGATTCTGAAAGATGAAGGAGACCTTCCACTGGGGAGCTTTTAACACCAAAAATCCTTAACAAATCTGCTCATAGTTTTAGGACTGATTGCTGATTGAAAAAAAATGCATTCATTGAAATTTAAGCAGATTCTAATTTACAAAATAAAAATGTAAAAAAAATATGAGTGGGTTTATACAAAGAGTATCGATAGTAATCGATAGAACTTTATAGTTTTGTTTTATTTTAAATATGTTATACTACATGCCAACAGAGTTACATTTTTTTTTAATGTTGTACTTGTTATTTGTGATATAATGCATGATAGTTTATTGAATTTTTAGAATGTACTGTTGTATTAAATTGAAATCCATACATCCATCTACTATGAAAATTAATAATTAATATTTCTTCTATTTCTTTTATATTTCTAACTTAAGATCTAGTACTTACATGCAGTTTATGGTGTTACAATAAATAGGTAAGTACTTTTACTATAGACTGTCTTCACTTTTAATTCTGTTGCAGCTCATTCGCTATGTGTCATGGAATGAATTTGTATACTCAATGTTGTCCAAAGGCGAAGTTGAAGAGCTTATTGTCAGACCAGACATGGAGGTAGTTACTATCATACTGCACGAGGGTGCTGTGATCAAAGGCAAGAGAGTAAGTTCACTTCTTACATATATTTTGTTAATTTTTTTTGTTGATACTTATCTCTTATATCTTCAAAGATTTGTCTGATGCATTTGTAATTTGAGTAAGAAAACTTTTCTTACTAGTTTTACAAGATCTTTATTGTAAAGTGAATATTGTACCTGTTTATTTCTCAACAGTCTAGTCATCGAGTTTACCACATGAATGTAGGGGATATACACCGTTTTGAGGAGAAACTTCGTGATGTCGAAAAAAGCTTGGGTGTCAAAGAAGGTAATGCAAATAATATCATGAATATTCCTCATACAATTTGTTGTATAAAATGAATAAATATACCTATCTAGATAGACTGGGATTTCAACATGGAACGAAACCATTAAATTAATAAACAACATGTTTGTGCTTACTAGATGGCATCCATCGCTGATATTTTAATTTGCGCTAACATCTATCTATGATAATAAATATAAAGGGTTTCCACTGTTTTGCTATTATTACAATACATTATTACATTACAACAATACCTGGTTTTAATGTTGTGGAAAAGAGAATAATACCAGAGTTATTATTCTCTCACCAGAGAATACCAGAGTTTGTTTTCATCGAACCCGTGTTTTATTGTCACCGTTGGACATTGTATTTTATGATCCCAGATGGTCGAACTAAATTGAAAAGTTATTGCTATATTTAATCTTTTGCAGGCGTCAGAGTGATATACGACAGAAACGGTGGCGTCGCTGGCAAAGTTATTACGACCCTACTAATCGGGGCGCTCCTGCTGTCGTTCCTCTACTCCACCAAGTCCATGAAGATGAATATCAATATTGGCGGCTTTGTAAGTTTTATAATCATCATCATCATCATCATCATCATCATCATCATCATCATCATCATCATCATCATCATCATCATCATCAGCTCATCATGTCATGACTGCTAGGGAACGAGCCTTCTTTATGGAAAGATTGTGAGAACGGGCCACAAATCACCGCGCGGGCCCAGTGCGGATTGGTGGTTGTTAACGGCTGCTAATGCAACGGCTTGGCGTGCCTTCCGAAGCATGGAAGAGCTCCAGATGATAAACTTATGGTCACCCATCCGATGACCGGCCTTTGCGAAAGTTGCTGAACCCTAAGCAATCGCAGCCGGGCGCGTTAACCACTGCGCCATCGAGCTCGAGTCTTTACTCTTTAAAATCATGTTCAATAAAGTTCATAGAGACCAAACGTAGAAGACGACGAGCGTGCTGAGCCTGCCAAATTATCCTTTTTACGTTAACCCCTCATGACACACAGATCAGAATAGATTATATAAAACCATGTTTAAGTTCTTAAATGCAAGCCAGAAAATATGTGAATGCTACATGCATTGACATGAATATTGGCTCTTAAAATTAATTACAGAAAGCATTTGCTAAACACTCAGAAAGCCGAATAATATCGTAAAGCGTTGGTAATTGTACTTGTGTGTTTTAATTTTAATTTCGAATTTTGATCATTATGTATCCCATTAAATATTATGTACTGAATTGCTATTTTTAAAGTTTTTATATTAGATATTTTAGAGATTTTATTGTTAAGATTAAGTGCCTAAATTGTTATTGTTTTTGTGTGATATGCAGCAAAGAAAGCTGATTTATTGATGTTTGTGCATAACCGGGCACCATCCGTAAAGGCATACGCAGAATACCAGCGTCGTGGCACTCTGTGCCTCGGCTTAAGCTGAGCCTATTTAGCTTAACCTATTTGGCTTTGTTGTTTTTTCTTTTTAAGTTGTTGTTGTATAATATAATATTTATGCCAAATAAACTTTTTTTTATTAATTCACTTGTCACCCAAAAAATCACATTAACTCACATCATATCAATAAATGTAATGTTGAATTCTCTCATGAATCGATAGTCGTTTCGGCAAACGGTCTGATAGCGAAGAGCCTCGATCAACACCTAGAGAGGCTCTCGCTGAAGGGTTGGGTCAAGAGTCAGATGCAAAAGGCAGTACTCCTTGACACGGCACGTATTGTCAGGAGGTTCCTCACTCTGCAGCCCTGACCACCGGTAGCTTGGGCCCTGCCCCGCTGCTGGTGGTACTCTAGAATTAGGTTTTTATAATGTTTTATTGTTTTATATTAAAATATTGTAAAAATCTAGTTTAAATAAAGGAGATGATAATAATAATACTAATAACAATAAATCTTTATTTGCATAAAACATAAATGTAAATAAATAAACCACACTCACACCAATTATCTAGCCCCAAGAAAAGCTTCCTTAAGAAACTCGTTATATGGTTAACTAGACAACGGATAAACATACTTAATATACTTAAATACATACTTATTATACATAGGAAACACCCAGACCCGAAACAATATAGAAAAACAGGTATTTCTAAATTGATCCGACCGGGGATCGAACCCGGGACCTCAGAGATAGCGACACCATGAAAACCGGTGTGCAAGCCACTCGACCAAGGAGGTCGTCCATGAATGAAATGTGGTAACATTAATTTTATTTACATATGACTAAATTGTATTCAAATGTGGAAATACCTGTTATTGACCACTTTTTTGATTATTTCATTGTCAAATACGTGTTGTTGGTTGTCCAAAGAAATAAATAATAGGTATAGCAATTCATTATGTATCGTCATTCACGCAAAAGCTTGTTGTTGGTGGCACAGATTAGAGGTTAGGCTTGCAATAATCTAACCTAAACGTCATTCGAGTACGTTTGGTAACAAATACAAATATGCGATAAGTTCGTGATATTAAGTATGCGAATAGTGTTTTTCTTAGTAAAGTAAATAGCCTATAACTGCCCCACTGCTGGGCAAAGGCCTGCATCATTAAAATCAAATCATCGCTACAATTGATGGGTAATAACGGCTTAACCACCACGCTTGCCAAATGCGGGTTGGTGATTAGAAACCCGGGCTATGCATCGATAAATCCGAAACACGCTTTGCCCGAGCTGGGAATTGAACACGGGACCTTCAGGTATTCTTTGCCACTCCTCCACCGAGGTGTTCCTTTCGTTTCTCGTTTTTCTTAGGTGTTCTTTAAAATATTCCAATGTAATTGTTTCAGAACCAGCTGAGTCGCGCCAAGTTCACCCTGGTAGATTCCATAAGCGGGCAGGGCAAGGGGGTAAAGTTTGAGGACGTGGCCGGCCTGCGCGAGGCCAAGGTCGAGGTCATGGAGCTGGTGGATTACCTGAAGAGGCCCGAGCACTACAAGAGCTTGGGAGCGAAAGTGAGCTCTTCTCTATATATATTACATTTTAACCGCCTCTGTGATCTAGTGGTTAAGACCACCGGTTTAGACCCAGACGTCCCGGGTTCGATTCCCAGAGGGGGATCCATGTTTGTGTGCTCGGTTTAGTTGGTGGTAAAGCTTGTTGGCCATCAAGTACCGTACAAATAGTCAATCTTGCTCCGGTCGGTGAAGATACGCCTTCCACACGTTGCGCCGGTCTACCAGTTCTTGATCTACCAGGCAAACAAAGCGTCTGTCCACATCCAAAGCGGGATGAATTACTTCCCTCCCTGTATTCTGGTACGTTTAGGGTTGGCTCTTCCCTTTCTGGAGGTCTAGAGAAAGTAACCCCGGCAACACTAGAGCTGAGTTCAGCGAGACTGTGCGGTAGGATTTACACAGCTTCCGAGTGAAACCTCTCTGGACCGAGTCTAGGAATCTACGCGTGCCTATTTTGTTTGCCGCAAGTTAATTAGCTATTCAGAAAATTTACATATTCCGCTATGATTGATCTCGCTTGTGCCTTCATTAGGTGCCTAAAGGGGCGTTGCTCCTGGGCCCTCCGGGTTGCGGCAAGACGCTGCTGGCCAAGGCCGTGGCCACCGAAGCTAAGGTGCCGTTCCTGTCCATGAACGGGTCGGAGTTCATCGAGATGATCGGTGGGCTCGGGGCGGCCAGGGTGAGGTGAGTGTTGGCTGCTAATACAATTCTATTGAATCTGTTTTTTTTTAATTTATTTTACCTAAGCTTTTAGCCTTAATCTCAACTGATGTTAAGTGACAATAAGGCCGAAATTGGAAGCGCACTTGACCCGGAATCCTCAACAACTGAGGCACTGGCTAATATATCTCTTGCTGTCGGAACTGATATAAGGAGGTTATAGCTCCTATATATCAAAATACGAGGTTATATTCATAGAAGCACAGCTATGTGTAAAGCAATAGATATATTGTACTTTTAAAATACGATAAAAACACAACAACATTTTTTTAAGATTGACATCTCCAAGCCATTATTCAAATAAAGAATACGGAGTGACACATTAAAAATAATATTGAGATTACAAAACTCTTTGCTCTAACAGGAACACAAATGTTTCAAACATTGATGTTATGGCGACATATTTAGATAAGATGGTGGTAGCCAGCCAGACATGCGAACATGTACCTACATGTGATCAAATCTTAACCTTAAAATTTGATCGAATCGGGCATCTCTAAGGAAGCGCGCTCACTGCGAAGTCGCGGCACCGTGGGGGCGCGGGCGACTTATCGTTTTTAAACGCAGCCAAGTCTGAAATGAAATAACGAAATGGTAGCGACGTTGCGGCGTGGGCACACCTCGCCTCCGTCGCGCCTTCACCTGGATCGAATCGAGTGAATGAGCGCACATCCATGTATCTTCAAGAAAATCTAGATGCAGCGCGCCGCTTGTGCGTCTGTACCTCGACGCTGAAAAAAACTGGGATCTTCGGATGTCCGGTCCCGAGTTGTTAAAATGTTTTAGTAACAAAACGCAGCTTCATAATAAATAAATAAATAAATGTTTCCCACACTCACACCAATTATCTAGCCCCAATAAGAGCTTCCTTAAGAAACTCGATAAAATGGTTAACTAGACAACGGATAAACATACTTAATATACTTAAATACATACTTATTATACATAGGAAACACCCAGACCCGAAACAATTTAGAAAAACAGGTATTTCTAAATTGACCCGACCGGGGATCGAACCCGGGACCTCAGAGATGGCGACACCATGAAAACCGGTGTGCAAGCCACTCGACCAAGGAGGTCGAGGTAATACACATATTAACAATTATTAAAAATATATAATACAGAGTGCCTAGTGTGAGTTTTGATTACTATCCGTATTGGCAAAATGTTAACTTTTCTCTAATGTCGCCAGGAGGCGCAGCCGCTGCTTCAATGCCATAATAATTCTCGTTGGCACACAGGAAGCATTTAAAGTTCCCACTGCGTTAACTTTTGTACTAGTTAAAGTACAAAAGTAACAACTTGTTGATTTAAACAGCAGTGACAGTAAGGTTTGTGACCTTGTTTGTTTGCGTTCCAGGGATCTGTTCAAGGAGGCGGCCTCCCGCGCGCCCTGCATCATCTACATCGACGAGATGGACGCAGTAGGCCGCGCCCGTTCCTCCGGGCCCACATCCTGGGGGCCCGGCGGCGGGGAGGGGGAGCAGACCCTCAACCAGCTGCTGGTCGAGATGGACGGCATGAAGAGCCGGGAAGGCGTCATCGTGCTGGCTTCTACTAACAGGGCTGATGTGCTTGATAAGGTACGGCTGTTAGGTGCTGTAGAAAATGGGGGTTGATTGATGGTGCAGCGAACGGCCGTTTAAGCGACAACGCCGCGTTTCTTGATGATTGGAAGTTTGATCTTTAAACTTTACTCCCTTACTGTCTGGTGCAAGACTATGCCATGACTTTACCGTAGCTATATTCCAATTTATTAGCAATATTTACTTACTTTGTAGGGCATGGCTTTTTTCACGTTTTTAAAACTACATTGTAAAGTCCTAATCCTATTTCTTTACAAATATGATAATATACGATCAGCTAAGAGTCGGCAAATTACATTTATGAAGATTTTGGTATATTATGGCGCTTTTTATTACGACGGATTGGACTGGTAACATCCCCATATATACGAGCTGCACGCCGGTGATTTAATATGAAACGCAGTGCAAACGTGCGGCAGTCATCCGACGCCTACTTTTAAAAGTGAAAGCGCCCTTTAAAGTTTTTTATTGTTTAATTTAAGTGTCGGAAGTGCATATAAATAATTGCCTTATCTTAAGTTATGTAGACAATTGAAATAAACAACTTTTACGGATATACTCGCGTTATATCGGCACAATTGCAGAAATCGAACAACTGCATCCATTATATTGTTATTTAACAATTTCAAGATGGCGGGGGGTACACGTCACACGTGTGCCATCGACACCACCACAGATACACAACAATTTTACACGTTGAACTTATACTGACACGTCAGACGTGTCAGGATAAGTTCAGAATGAAATCATGTTAAAGTCAGGATAAAATCAATGTGTATATAACAAAAAATGTTTAATTTAAATGTGTAGCGTAAACTTTAGAAAACATTATGTAGGTAGACAATCCCTGGTTTTACGAATAAATATTTTGTAATACGTGCAGTAAGCAGTTCTCCCTACCTGCCCGCCCACTCCTGGCGATGGCTGCTCTCCTGACGTCACAATCGCTTCCACCGCGACGTTTCGTTTTACGTGGCGCAGACATGATGATGTTGATGATGATATTGTGATAATCTTCCAGGCTCTCCTCCGGCCGGGCAGATTCGATCGCCACATTTTAATCGATTTGCCGACGCTGCAGGAAAGAGAAGAGATATTTCTACGCCATCTCAAATCCATTGTGCTTGAAGAATTACCTGCACATTATGTTAGAAGGTAACTGTTTTGTATTTCCGTTCATATGTGAATATACGGCTGAATTGGTCTGGACTTGGTGGCCAGCAATGCTAACTGGTATTTGATTACTTTTATTTTGTTTATTGGTAATCTTAACAGCCCTTTTGTAACAATCATACTTCTAAATATTTGCTTGTAGGTTTTTGGCATAGTTTTGTTGGTGTTGTTGGTTAGAATAATATCTAGTAATGGCAATGTATGTTTATCTTTGCGAGTTTTTGAGTTTATGAATCATTTAAACTTACCAGTCTTTATTATTTCCGACTTGTAACAGTAGCTTGGCTTGACTTGCTTTTAATGATGGACGCCTTTGTTTCTTCTTTTTTACACTGATTTTAAGTTGATACTGGCACTCTCTACCAGCCGTTTAGGTTAAACGAAAGGCGCAGTAAATCTTGCAGTGGAATGAATGAATGAATGAATGAATGAATCGTTTATTTTCTCTCCACAATAATAGTGTAAGTGTTTATATAAGATATTTATTTTTTATATAAAGGTTTCAAACTGTTCATTACAGCACAAAATCTTTAAAATATTTTACAAACATGACACAAGTCAATGAATATCCTTATGATTGTGAAAACAATAGTGTGATCCATTTAAAAAAAATTAACTTCAAAATTACTGATTAAGGTTCGGCGCACACGGGCTACTCGCCACAGCCACAGCCACAAAACACCGTCACCGACCTATTTCCTGTAGTTTTCATGGATTCGCCACACACGGTTGACGCCGGTGGCCGCCACAATATGAAAACTACAGGAAATGTGGCCGGTGGCCCGCGTGTGCGCCGAGGCTTAGTTGTGTGCGCGTGTCCCAGACTGGCGTACTTGACGCCGGGCTTCAGCGGCGCGGACATCGCGAACGTGTGCAACGAGGCCGCGCTGCACGCCGCGCGCTACCGGCAGACGCTGGTGCGGGCGCGCGACCTCGAGTACGCGGTGGAGCGGGTCGTAGGTACGTAGCCCCGCGCCACTTCGAAACTAACTTTATTGTGCGGATGACATGGAAAAACGACAATCTTTTTTTCCTGTTATTGTTTTTAAAGAGAATTTCGTGACATAACACTGTCATCTTCGTTAATTTACATTTAACAGAACTTAAACTCAATTTTTATTAAATAAAAGATAAAATTAAAAGATGTTTTTTCAAGAGTTTGGTTTTAAAATATTTGGTATAGAGTAATAGATTGGTGCCAGAAATTTATCGGAATCTACTGTCATTTCAATTGGAGCGAAATTAAGCAATCTCCTATGCATAGGTTAGACAGAACCATGATAGAGTAAGCGCTTCCAAGCGCACCTGACCTGGTTTGTCAGAGGGTGCGGGTTGGAATCCCGCTCGTGGAACACTTTTGCTAATGTATATGAAAATATTATGGAGTTATAGATTGGTGTCAGAAATCCAGCGCAGGTGCTTTCATTCTTGGACAACAAAGTGGACCGAAGTTGAGCTGTCTCTTTTGTTAGAAAACTTTTATTTAAAACAAAATCATAACTCAACAGTATTTCTGAGAAGTAGCGTTACACAGGTTATAAATATTTGTCGAGAGTGTACAGCCACATTGTTTCAAACTAGCTGACCTGGCGGAGTTTGTACCGCATTTCTTTTCTTTTTTTTAACATAGCCTATGTTACTCAACGCTAAAGTAGCATTCTAGTGGTGAAAGAATTTTTTAAATCGGTCCAGTAGTTTTTGAGTTTATTCGTTGCAAACATACATACTAAAATATAAAGGTTTCTTCTTTATGATATTAGGTCCATATCTATGAAATTACTGTTTTGTATTTAAAAAAAATTATAAAATTATTTTTTTCATATTAATGTTTTTTTCAATTTTCATAGCATCTACTTATGTTAATACTATAAAAATTGTAGCGTAGTGTGTTTGTTTCACGAGCTAAATATAGCAGACCGTAAAAAGAAAGAAATAACAAGTACCTTCAAAGCTACAATGAAATAAGGTCAATTCCGCTAACAAAAAAAGAAGTCAATTTAAAAAAAAAATATTTGGGCAATGAAGACAATATTAACAACTGGTATTGAGTTTTAGAAGTAATACACCTATTAATGAGTGAGAAAAAAACGTCAATTTCATAGGTAAGACCCAATATTAGTATAGATAATCGTTAACTATGTGTTCGTTAGGCGGCACAGAGAAGCGCAGCCACGCCATGTCGCCCGTTGAGAAGAAGATCGTGGCGTACCACGAGTCGGGGCACGCGCTGGTGGGCTGGCTGCTGGAGCACACGGACGCGCTGCTCAAGGTCACCATCGTGCCACGCACCAACATGGCGCTCGGCTTCGCGCAGTACACCACCTCCGACCAGAAGCTGTACTCCACCGAAGAGGTGGGTTGTATCATCACATCAACATTATCATCAGCTCATATTATGTCCCTACTATTGTGGCGCCAGCCTTCCCTATGGGTGGATAGGGAGAACGGATGGGTTCAGTGCGGATTGGTGGTTGTTAACGACTGCTAATGCAGCCGGGACCAACGGCTTTACGTGCCTTCCGAAGCACGAGATGATACATTTTTGGTTACCGGTCTGATGACCCGAACATATTATTATAATGTCGTTTGTTTTACGACGAGGAGCTCAATGACGCAGTAGTGAATGCGCTCGGTGTGCGATTGCTGAATTTAAACCACCTCGGATGGGTGACAATTTTTAACACTTTTCCAAAAAAAAGAAACTAATAAAGTATTTGTATATTTATTGATTGCAGCTGTTCGACCGCATGTGCATGGCGCTGGGCGGGCGCGCGGCCGAGGCCATCGTCTTCAACTCCATCACCAGCGGCGCGCAGAACGACCTCGAGAAGGTCACCAAGATCGCCTACGCACAGGTCAGCACACTCACCCACTACATTTGATGTAATTATTTATTTATTATTTACTAGCTGCCCAGCCGGACTTAGTTCTGTCAAAAGCAACTTTTTTTTCACTTTATTAAAACTTTTCATATGTGTGCAAAAAAAAAATTTGGTGAATAGGTCGAGCCGTTCTCGAGTTTTGCGCTTCATCATCATCATCATCATCAGCTCATTTTTGTCCCCACTGCTGGGGCACGAGCCTTCCCTATGGATGGATAGGGAGACCGGGCCATAAACCACCACGCGGGCCCAGTGCGGGTTGGTGGTTGTTAACGACTGCTAATGCAGCCGGAACCAACGGCTTTACGTGCCTTCCGAAGCACGGAGGAGCTCGAGATGATACATTTTTGGTCACCCATCCGATGACCGGCCTCTGCGAAAGTTGCTTAACCTCAGCACTCGGAGAACGGGCGCGTTAACCACTGCGCCATCGAGCTCCTCCGTTAACCACTGCGCCATCAAGCTCCTCCGTTAACCACTGCGCCATCGAGCTCATCGAGTTTTGCGCTTAACAACATTCATTTTCAGCGAGGGATTTTTTAATTTTGATAAGCTTTAGTATACAAAAATAGTGCAATATGCAATTTTTCAAAAATAGTGCAATATGCAATTTTTCAAAAATAGTGCAATATGCAATTTTTTCAAAAAGTTATATATAATAACAATTTCATGTATCATAAGCATCATCATCATCATCATCATCATCATCATCATCATTTCGGCCAAAAATTGTCCACTGCTGGACAAAGGCCACCCCCCAAGGATCTCCACATCGACCAGATCTATGCTGCACAATCCAACATTTTTGTCCATATTCTTGAATACTCTGTGTAAATGTGAATAATGAAGCTAATTATTTTGTGTGCGTTTTTTAAATTCTGCTTTGCTGCCAAGCGATTGTTACTTTTAAGTCGTCGGCGGTATAGCGAAAGTTAAATCAGAGCAAAATACATACAAAAAGCAGAATTACTATTTTTGACGCTATCAAAACCTTAACCTCCCCCTTCACTAGCCTAGCTAGCGAACCCGGGACCTCAGTGCTAGACTAGACTATCAGATGACACCATTGCGTGGTCTAACGTGTTATAATCAACAGTTGTTGTGCCATCCTAAGACGAGTTTTTGTGTAAATGTTTGTGTAAAAAGTGTGTAAATATTAATTAGCTTACGCTCTTCGACCTAGTCGTAGTCGCGTTGACGCCTTTTTTTTAAATATTAACAAAGCTCAGCTATTTGATACAATAATATTGACGCGAAGTGAAAATGTTTATTTGCTTTACGAATTCCTAGGTTTTGCACGCACGCACGCACGCACGCACAATATTTGATTACCAACATTTTAATAGTGACCTTTAGTGGTCACGCGTGCTGGTTTATAGCCCGTTTTCGCTGTGGTGTTTTTCCATCCATAAAGAAAGCTCGTGCCCAGCAGTGGGGACATACAATAAACTGGTAATGACGATGTACACGTTAATACGTAATATATACAAATACACATTCATAATAGATTACGATAAATAAAACAATGCTTAACGAATGCCATTTTGGTGTCTCTTTTTAATGTACTTTAAATCTTAAGATTTTTTGAATTGTATGTTAGCAAAGTATCTTTCTATCTATCTTAACTGTATTTTTATGTTGTGTATATATGTGTCAAACTAAATAAACAATTTTCATTTGACGTAATTTTTAAATATAAGAAAAAAGCAATAAAGAGGTTTTAAGTAACGACCCGATGTCCCCAGGTGCGCGTATACGGCATGTCGAGTAAAGTGGGCCTGGTCTCGTTCCCGGAGCTGAAGGAGCGCGGCAAGAGCCCTTTCAGCAAGACTTTCAAGAACCTGATGGACCTGGAGGCGCGCAGGATCATCGCCGAAGCCTACTTCCGCACCGAGGGTGTCCTCCGCGATAATAGGGATAAACTCAACGCGGTCAGTGCCCATTTCATAATAATAATAATATTAAAAGCATTTATTTAATACCACACAAAGAAAAACAACAAGTAGATGCATAACAAAGAAAAACTTAAAACTAGTGACCATAACTAGTGGTGGTGGCAATGTAGATGCCATTATATTTTAAACTTTACGTAGTTGTGATAGAAATGAAAACCAATAACAATAATATTACGCTATACCAGTAGAATCCAATAATTAATTATAAACTCTTTTGTACGGAATTATGGATGTACAGGTCGACTTTTTTATCACCATCCAAACCTTCTGAGATGACTCCCGTGATACAAACGAACAACTCTTTCTAAGGGACCAATTCCCTAACTCGGAAAAAAAATCAGCTGTTCCATTCATTGTGGTCGAATGAATATTGATGTTTTGTATGGAACAGCTGTTTTTTTTTTCGAGTTAGGAAGTTGGACCAGTAGGATAAAAAAGTCGACCTGTATAGGTAAAAGGTAAAATGTAACAAATTACAATTTGGTAAAGTGTTAGCAACTATAGCTAGACCGCGTAACTGAGTCCTCGCCTGCGGTAGGTACGCGGGGCGGGGGGCGGTATTGTGGTACACACGTGATAATTTTAACAAGATTCATCTGAAGATATGCAATTATAAATATAGATGCTACAGGGAATATTTAAGACTATTATTACTGATCTGGGTTTTAAATTTAAGAAATGCGGATCTAAATGGAAACTCCTTATCGAACAGCCAAATAACATCGTGGAGGTGGAAATACCTAAATACTATTAAAAAATATCGTAGAAAAGGAAGACATATTTTATATCTTGACGAAACTTACGTTAATGCGTCTCATAACGTTTCAAAATGTTGGCAATCAAAAAATGAACACGGCGTGCTTTCTCATATCGGTAAAGGAGACCGTTTAATCATCGTACATTGTGGAGGGCAAACTGGATTTGTAGACGGAGCACTTGTGATATTTAAATCCATGTAAAACAGGTTATTATCACAATTCTATGAATTTCGTGAATTTCAGTAAATGGATAAATGTAAAACTTATGCCTAATATACCACCAAATTCGGTCATAGTAATGGATAACGCAGCTTATCATTCGGTTCGAGAAGAGAAAAAGCCGACGATGCAAGTTTGGCTACGACAGCATGAAGTGCCTTTTGATGAAAAACTTAAAAAGGATGACTTGTTCAAATTCATTAAATACCATTTCACAGAAGATATTTACAAAATTGACGAGTTTTTAAAAAGAAACGGACATGAAGTTTTGCGTTTACCTCCATACCACCCAGACCTGAACCCAATTGAGTTGGTCTGGGGTGATAGGACAGGTGGTAGGACAGTTAGCACAAAAAAGTATCGACTCTAATCTGGACCAAAAAATATATGTTGGAGGATATTATTTGCTGAGAGGTTATTTGCTGGATATTCCGTAGAAAAGAGAAACATTGTATTAATCATATAATTTAAGTCGAGGACAAATACTGCAAACATGGCAGCGTTATACATGATGTTGTTGATTTTGATTATTAACGTACATGACGATTCAGATGTTTTTGATGATGGCCGCTTCGAAAGTGAAGAATCAAGTTCCAGTGATATTGATATGGATACAAGTGATTGAGTTATTATATTGATAAATTTTGCTTAACAAGTTCATTACCATTGTATTTATCAAATCTATAATAAATAACGGCTGCAAAGAAAAAGGATATTTTTTTTACTTTTCTCAAAACAATTGACTCATTAAGTAGGCAGGCACCGATATTTATAATTGCTTATCTTCAGATGAATCTTGTTAAAATTATCACGTGTGTACCACCTTACCGCTCGACCACGACTACTGTCGTCTTGCGACGCGGCAAACGGATTTCTAGGTCGTTGCGTTTTTTCTATCACTGCTGACTATGACTGCCGTAGTATAACGCGCAATGAACTAAAAACCGTTCGCCGCGTCGCAAAACGTTCGTACTCGTGGCAGAGACCTCCCGCCTCGCGTACCTACCGCAGGCGAAGACTCAGTTACGCGGTCTAGCTATAGAAAAAAAAAAAACCTATATTATTGAACTCGATCAGATTGTGATTAGAATACTTTGATCTCAGATAAGTAAGTAATAATTTATTTAATTTTAGTTATATTTTAATATTTTATTCATTTTGCAATGCACTTGCAGTGCTTATGTTGCGAACTACACAAGATTTAATACCTAAAATCAATTTATACTTAATTATCTGAGTACAACTTGGAACAATAACTTATGGTTAATATTCGTATTATATTTAACCCTTTTTCTATGCAGCTCGCGGAAGAGTTACTCAAAAAGGAAACATTGAACTACAAACAAGTGGAAGCCATTCTGGGCCCGCCTCCCTTTCCGCGCAAGAAGCTGGTCGACCCCGTGGAGTTCGAGAACAGCTTGAGGAACTTGGAGAAGGCGGCAACCGAGGACGAGCCCACGCAGATCGGTGCGCCGTCCGCCAAGCCGCAGTCGCAAGCGCAGCAGAACATGTAGGCGGCAGTGGACAGCCCCGTAACACTTTTTTTTTAGTTGGTGGCTTCGTGCGATTAGCATATTTAGCCAGTGTCAAAGCATTTTTTCTTACAAGTACTACATATATTATATAAACAATATTTCCTTCCTATATAACGATGATGAATGATTATAGAAATGGGAAGTGAGAAATGATGTACCCCCAAGCCTCTTGAGTATCTCAGTAACGATGTGGGGCTTTACTAAGACCTTACTGCGGCCTTCTTGTGTGAATTTGAAAAGTGACGTTGCACTGTTTTGTTTTATTTGCCAACACTCATGTACGCTCACGAACACTTAACGCTAAATAACCCACCATTATTTCAAATTTATATTCGACATAACACAATTTAGAAAATAAAACAAAACCGTTGACATTACTACTTTCCCGCCAAAAAACCCCGCGACACTTTGCAATGCGAATTGACAGACGATTGCCAAGCATTGGACAAGCCTTGTATTTACCACGAAACAAGAAGGCTGCAGAAGTGAGGTAGACCCTCATGACCCTCTCTCGGACATGTTTTGTGCGTATACATAGTTGTGTAAAGAATGTTCTTCACAAAACTTGTGTTTTACGTACCTACCTACCATTAAAAATAAAATTAAAATAAATAAAATGAAATGATCTTTATTATCTACAAAGGCATGATCACAAGTAAAATTTGTCCTGCCTCCAAAACTAGGCTAAAAGCCTATATGTCAGGAGGCAGTTGCTCTCCACATAGGGTACAATACAAGGCAGCATAAGCAGACAATTAAGAAATTATGAAAAAGTCATAAATGTATACTGTTCTTAGAACACTTTATTGTCTAAGAGGTGACAGCGGACTAATGATTGTAGGATGGCTGTTTTGCGTCAATATCGTGTAGATTTTTTATGTGTATGGGACGGAGCCCGTCTGCTTATGCCTTTTTCTAGCAAATGCACCAACGCCATGCAAGCTAACCAGCTTTAAATTTAATTAAATCCGTTGTCGCCTCTGGCTGGGAACATTATACGAATATTTACGTTTTGAGGCGACCATCACCTCAGTCTCTCTGTGACCATAGAGCCTATAAAGGTTTCTAAATGACAATATAGAATAATATGTAAAATAATCACGACTTGATCCATTATAATGTGTCACATTTCAATTATGAATGTATTTAGAAATATAAATAAAAGCCAAACAAACAAATAATTGTTAACAAGCAGTTGAATATTATAGCACTGAGAAAATCTAAATTGTGGCTTTAAACATAATTAACAATTTGGTAGAAAATGGGCGTCGAGTAGGTACGCTGTTATCTCCTAGAGCCCGAGGCGAGAACAAATAAAGCAGAATTGTAATTGCAACAAACACCAGTTTTACTAAACACCAGGGTTACAATTAAGCAACATGCAAGATGTCAGACAAACAAACGCGCCAAATGCTTGTCATTATTAAAATTGACTAACTTATTTAAATCTTGGAAATTGCGATAAAAAGTCGAATGCGGACTGTCCATAATTTGAAATTGATTGAATGTATTACCAACATACAGTTCACTTTAAAAATCTATCAAAGCAATTTATTTATAACATGTAAATATTTTTCATAATTATACAGACACGTCTAAACTGTCATGGTTGTGAATGAATAAATCAAAATCCACTTTGTTGGAAGCACAATAATTTGCATAAACTGTACAGAGAAAGCCGTACTGACGCGGAAATACTAAATTTAGTAGTTTTTATATGCAAATTAATAAATATTAACATTATTCCTAAAGCTCTAGTAGATAGTTATCCTAGTGCACTTATTAATGAGCAAAAGCAAAGCAATAACGATATTGATAAGAAAGTTCCGCTAACAATGTTAATAGTCAGAGAGGTTCGTGAAACAATACTTACTTAAGATTATAGGGGACTTATAAATAAACAAAGAATAAGGTCCGAATAGTTATTCCGTGTTTTGTCTCTTTTACTCTAATTTGAAATGACGTCTACGTGACAGGAACAAAACACGGAACAACTATTCGGACCTTATTCATTGTTTATTTGTAAGGCACTAAAAGTGATAGTTCGCTCAGGTTGTTTTTTACTGATAGAATATTTTTAACACTAAAATTAGATTCAATTAACACAGAGGAAAATAAAATAAAAACTTAAAGCGAACGTCTCTTGCGGTGATACTTTTTTTAAATACATTTGCTAGTTATTAGTACTTTGTTTGATATTATCATAGGCACCGAATACGCTTACTGTCGTGTTTAAAAGCAATTTACAAATAAAATTTCTTGGAAAGAGCAATAATGTCGCCAACAAAGTGTTACACTTAATAAGCTGCCGGCTGTGCCTGTTTGTTTTTTGTAAGTTGTAAGTAGTATGCAAATAAATCATTTTTATGTTAAAAATGTACTTTATTTTCAACCTTAAGATATAACGTCACCTTACACATTTAAATATAAACGCTAGCGTATCATTAATGCTCACGCGTGATAACAATGCTTTTAGCGAAATTTAATTATTAGCCAGTCCAGTTTGTGGCCTAAAGGCCACAAACTGGACGACCGCTGGTAGCAAGCGGTGCGAGTGTTTAACGGCCTCCACTGTAACGGGCACCCCACTCCATCACAAAATCTGAATTCGGCAAGTCATTATTTAGGACTATCCCTACTCACCTCTCTATTAAGTCAGCCTTTTTTCCTTTTAAATATTTTTTTTTTTTTTTTTATAATTGAGTCACTAGTGTAAAATACATTATTTCCAGCTAAATTATAATAAATTCGCAAAAAACAAATGTCACAACTTGTCATTAAGGTACCATTGTCGAGAGCGCCATCTACAAAAGTTTTGAGTGACACACCCCATTAGGTAGCATTATTTCTTCACTGGAGATAAATTTTTACTCCTGATATATATACTTACTCGTAATTTTAAAGAAAACATCAATATGATGATGTCTGAGAAAACACCGCGAAACCTATATAAACTATTTTGGATCCGGTCCGATACAAAACGCCTAATTTTAAAGCGCCCTTATTCTCACGAAGTTGCTGACAATGTCCGAGATCTTAATCTTAGTTTAGCACTTGCTGCGCTCACCTAGAGCTTTTATATAGGCCACTCGCAACACATGTATAGGTATCTGATAAACATCCATTAGAAGCCAACTGCTTTTTTTGTCCACTGCAGACCTTATTTACTGCCTTAAACTTAGAATAATCATCATCATCAGCCTGTACTAGTCCACTGCTGGACATAGGCCTCTCCAAGTGCACGCCACCGAGCACGATCCGCGGCTACTCTCATCCAGCTCTTGCCAGCCAAGTTAGAACACCAATTATAAATTACATTGTTTTGTGGTTTTAAGACTGCTAACTTGATACGTGGTTACCTAGCTGTGTATTTATCAAACAGGCGGACTCACTTCCTGCCCATGTATTGTCCCATTAATAAAAATTCAAACAAAATCGCTGCTATCTATATTGAGCGAGTCTGCAAATTCGAATCGTTAAGTGAGACCCAACAAATGAGACCGGCTAATATAAAAAAATAAAGTAGGTTATTAACTCACATGATATCAAACAAAGCTACTTGAATCAAATTAAATTTAATAAATAAATGGATTGTAATTGAAAAAGATGCTGTAAAATGAGCTACTTTGCAAGCACGAAGCTCTTACCCTCCATCCTAAGCTTCGTGTTAACAGTACCTAAGTATAAGCCTTTACCGGTAACTCGACGACTGTAGATATGGCTACCTTACCAAATTATCTTAGTATGTTTTCCGCTGATCCTTTGATATTTCAACATTCTATGTTGAGGCAATTAAAGAACAATGATGTTAAAACAGAACTCAAATGGTTCTATACTAAAAATTAAAAGTTAATATTAAGGGAAATTACTTTATTCACAATCAAGGGTAAGACACAGTATACATTCATCGACAATTTTATTAGACAGATATATCAAGAAATACACATTAGTTAGTTAGTTACGGCTACTGCTACACTCGTGTGTAAACCGGATACGTACATACTAATTACACATCGCAAATGACCATGTGAATATCAATATCAAACAAATCGCAGTCTTCAAAATGTAATTAAACATTATAAGTCATAAGGGGACGCCTCTTCCCGTGTTATACATATGTGTTCCTAATTAAAATATAAATTCGAAGGTATGCCTGCATTTGGTGGTCGAAGTAAGCTCGCAGTAAATAGTGATAGTTATTTTGGTACGTTGGTACGAGTGAAGATCGTTCCTTTTGGGCGTGCTACATCCCCTATATTTTCGAACGGTTTATACACATACAAAATCCAGTGATTTTCGTGGCATAATATCAATTTAAAAGACTAAAAATAAAGTGTAACGAAACAAAAAGAAACAAAATAATGTATTATAAACGTTTATTATGGAATACACGTATGTTTACAACAGTAGATTGCACTAATTACCACTTATAAACCATATGAGTGGTCTCGGTTTGCCCATCGTGTTCATGGAATCGAGTAAAACGTTACGACTTTATCCCTTGTACTACAAAACATTGTATAAACACGTTTGTTTTAAATATTGTGTCTCTGTCTGATAATATTAGTTAAAAAGTGACAGCATCTGTTTTGATCATTGTCTAACTTAGCCATCGTTTTGTGGTAGCAGTATTGATGTAGGGCTCTCTTTTCCTTGATTACTCTTTTGGCATAAGTATTTCCATTAATAACCGTTCTAACAAGTGGTGGTATGACTCCGCTTACCATTGCACTTACTCGTACAATGGCGTATCGATATTTATAATAAGTCCTGTAGTAAAATTTTTCACTTGGCCAATGTCGAGAAATTAAAACTTTTTAAGTTAGATAAAAAAATCTGTTAAATAGTTTATTCGTAGAAGTTTATTTAAAAGTTAATAACATTTTTTGCCGAATTTGATGTAAATTGAATGACGAATCGTGTTGCACCTGATTAATCTTTCAGTCAACATAAACAAGAAAGCCCAGTCTAAAGAAGTTTTGAACCATTATAATTATTTTATTATATAAATTAGAATTGCGTTTGACCAGTTATTAAATTTACCTAAAATAAGTAAGATTAAGTGTTGAAGCTTTCAAAACTTTAAAATGATCCGATACACATTTGACGTGGATATTCAAATGATCGCTGATGCTTCATACAAGTAACGGGCACTCGGTTGCAATAAGTGAATGGCTACAATTGTAACAGTATACTATTTTATAACAGGTGAACATGAACTAATACACCTACACTTTACATTACGTTGTGTGCTCTTAACCTCAGCTAAACAAAATTAATTAACAATAATTTCAACAAAATAAATAACAAAATAAATTTACAAACTTAAACTGTACCTACCCTGTACTTCAAAAGCACTACACGACTAGGTGAAAAGAAAGATCCAAATCCGTATTATTATGCACGTTGTGTACGCTCGCTGGTACAGGCGTACCGACCAAAAGCCATGTCGATGCCATGCGTGCGGTGCGCACGCTGCGCTGCACACACAATCTGCTGATTTGCCAACACACAAGATCATGTCGTTACTGAGCAACTATTTTTAAAAATAATACGTTCCGTTAACTGGGATTTATCAGTTATATCAATGAGGTAGCTAATATCATGGATAAACAGTATCTGCTTCCAATTTCGTAACGAGAAAGCGCATCTTCATCTCATGTTGTTGCGCATGAAATTCTCATCTAGTGAGGAGCTGGTAATTTTTCTTTAACTCTCGAAATACAACATGCTGCTAATATTTTTGATATGGTTGCAGATTTAAAAAAAATGGTATTAGCTAACTAGCCGCACTTAGAACAAGCCATACCACTAATCAAACAGAACACAATATGAGAACCTGGGATTCGAACCTGGGACTACTGAGTCTGAGACCGGTGGTCCAGCCACTAGGCCACAGTGGTGGAATCATTCCAGTATAGAGACTAACAATTAAATGAAATTGAGAGTTACTGGCATCCTCCGTAGTTCCATTTGGCATGAAACATTTTGACACGTAGATAAAATTTAACCAAAATGTTTAAGCGTATGTCTTCACGTTGAGCGACTAAAACAAATAAACAAGACTGCCTTGACAATATCGTAACCTCAGCTCACTATACATAGCCAGCCCACTTGCTTGATTGTTGTGCGAGTTGCTGGCACCACCGACAGTCCCGCGCGAGTGGGGCTCGGCCCCGGCGGCGCTTCGTGGTCGCAGCCAAAAATGCACGGAACAATGCAACCACATATACAATTTCATTCTTTTAAAAAAATATCATGATGTCCTCATGTTTCACTCATCTTGTACCAATCACATAATACTCGTAATAAGCATTTGTGAGACGAACAATCGTCACTCAAATGTACTAATACTTTATATATAACATATTAAATCAATGTCTTATAATAATATAGAAAATAACGTTAAATTAAATTAAAATATATTACATCGTTAAATTAAATTTAAATTACATTATTAAATATCAATCCTACACATCGATTTTACTTTATAATATTATCTCCTAAAATTGTATATATTAAACATCGAATTAAAAACATTGTTTATAAACATTTATCACACTACTGATTTCAAATATATATTGTGTTGCACGTAACATCAAGGGCCATTTATGACTTTAAATATTGCCAAATTTACAAAGCCAGCTGAAACATTTATATAAAAATAAAATCTATAAGTAACAGTAATTGTGTGTACCAATGGCCCTTATTATAGATAAACTAGTAACTCCAAAAAAGTGTATTATACTGCAATAACTTGATATACTTTGGTTCCGTAATATATATTCTTTCCATGTCAGCTATTACTACACCAACTACAGTATTCAGGTCCAAACTTTTGACAGTTATTTGTGGTCAATGCCAATAATTTAATAAATCGATAATAATAAAAAGATCCTCATGGTGTGCGCCAAATCCATGTTACATAGCAAGGACTCTTTTAACATTCTAGATACGGAACCCTCAAATTAATTAATTGTACATTTTAATGAACTTATTTTAAAATATACGACAGAGTCTTTTGCATTTTTTTCAAGTCTTTTTTAGCTTACTTCGTGCAATAATGACATAATATATACGATAGAAGTAGTTCAAGTAGTCCATTATTATTATATAATACCTACGTTGGTTAACTTGTACTGGCTAAAAGACTAATTAAGACTTGAGCACATATAACATCATCTTCTACAGGTATATGAACAATTAGAATATTAGAATAAAAATATATGTAAATGTTTTTTTTTTGTCTGAATGTCAGTATAGGCGTTGCGCAAAAACTACTGAACGGTTCAAATGAAATTTTCCTTTATATGCTGTTCACGAAAACTAACCAACGATCTCAATAAAATGTTGCAGGTAAATATCTGCCAATAATATGGACATTTGTGGCTAAAACGATTTCACTATCAGCTATAGGCGGTGAACTCCGCGTACGCTAGTTTCTTCACGACATGGTGTGAACACCCTAACACACGTATTTTAGAGACTTATATTTGACTATCTATCATACACCACAGCTAAGGAGAATTTACTAATGTTTTAAACATACAAGTGTTATGAAACATAGTGACGGCACTTGTCTTTATTATAATACTGCAATACAATTTGCTATGAACAATAGTACCAATCTTTTTGCAGTACGAGGTCAATCACACATAATTAGACTATAATATCTATGACCATGCACTGTGATGCGAAAATGGAATTAAATTTATTTACATACAAAGTCGTGTCAAAACTAGTGTGTGGAGTTTTAATTACTAGGTACATATTGATATAATAACATCCAATCATTATATATGTATAACGTTATTAGATATTTGAGACATTTAAAACGTTGTTCGTGAAACAACTGTAGATAATTTTCAAGTACTTAATAAAAATTTGATTAAATTGTGACGTGGAGCTTGATAATTAAAACAGTTTGTGACATATCGTCGACTATCGGCTACTTTGCGTTCGTGTTCAAAACACTCGTCGTAGTACTATGGCAGTAATCGTAAATAACAAAAAATAGATTATTATGATTACACAGCTACTAGTAATACTTATAATAGCTTATAGCAATAGTTGAAACGTTTGTAACGTTGTCAATACATAGAAGAAATACATCACAGGGTGGTAGGACATTACGCTACAGCTCAACGACAACTTTACAAAGAAGAAATACATCACAGGATGGTAGGAAATTACGCTACGGCTCAACGACAACTTTTGTTATTTTTAAATATATTGAATATTATGTGAGTATGTATCATGATGTGATTAATGCGACAGTCCTGACAACACAACTACGGTATACTTGTATCTTAAAGCAGCTACTAATTCAATGTAATTATATAAAGTAACACATATTTTCTTTTGGTTTTTTTTCGTTATTAAAGCACATTTTATTTACAGCGATGTTTCTACTGTATTTTTTTGTTAATTTATATATTTTTTTAAATTTATTAATTGTTCTTAATTTATTGTTGTACTGATCTGCTCTTCTTCGCTCTGCATCTTAGCTTATTTTTAAATATATTGAATATTATGTAAGTATGTATCATGATGTGATTAATGCAACAGTCCTGACAACACAACTACGGTATATTTGTGATTTCTATTTACTTCTTCAATATAAAGTAACACATATTTTCTTTTGGTTTTTTTTTCGTTTTTAAAGCACATTTTATATACAGCGATGTTTCTACATGTATCTTTTTATTAATTTATCATTTTTTTAAATTTATTAATCCTTTTTAATTTATTATTGTACCGAGCTGCTCCTTTCTGCACTACATCTTAGCCTAACTCATATGTACCTACTAAAACAAAAACAAACTGCTCTTAGATTTATATAAAGAATGTATTCAAAGACGACACTGCGATCTTTCTATCCATAAGAAGTCCAGCTTCTTCCCATATATTATTATGCGGCGGTGCATACTTCCAATGCAGTTAAAATTGACGGACAGGAAATTACGATGTGTGGTGGACGCTGCATTTTGCATTATTGTGATTCACCGAGTGAAATCACTTTACGTAGTTTAAAATATATAGAATTCAATTAAAACGTATTTCTTACACGACAATAATAGAAACTGAGAAAAATAAAAAAATTTAAATCGATCAAAATGCTTAAAATAAAGTTTAATTAAAATGCCAATTTTTATAAAATAAAAGTCAGTTCCTCAACTTTTCAGAGGAACCGTGTTATTATAATACTGAATTTGTTTTACATACAATACAACACAAACGTTAAACAATGTACCACAATACACCGTTTGCTCAAAAAGAGCGTCTACTCATCCGTCATTTTACATTCCATAAGTACCTACTTAGAACTATGACTATTTCACTTTGAAATACTACAGTTACGAGTTATGAGACTCTATTCCTTTGTACATACATAATTGATTTCTATTTTTTTCTATTTGAAAAAAAATAAAAATCTATTATAAATATAGTGACATGAAAAGAAAATTTAATTACAAAAGAAATACTAAAATAATAAATAATTTGTACTACCGTGTTAAAATGTTATTTAGTATACTAAATACTATATACACACTTACTCTATTGATATAGTATATATATATACTCTATTGATAGAGTATATGTATATATATATACTATATAATACTATATACTATATATAGTACAAGGAAGTTGTAAAGTTCTGTAATAAGAAAAATTGTGGTCTAAAGTTTTGGGTATAAATAGTGTATCAATAAAGTTACCAATATAAATAGGGACTATGCAAGTCGAAAGGTTTGTTAACTTATAATTTAAAGTTTAAGCTACATAAATATTCAATGTCTGCTTTATTCGTTATTGAATATCACGCATAATATTTTAACTTATTTATAGTTTTAGGACAATTTATCTACATAGGGAATACCACCAATATTACAATTGTTAAATTATGTGTTCCTCACCTAACATTGACTATTTATATAAACAATTAGTAGTTTGCTTTACGGCCAGGACTGGTTTGTGATGCAATCTACTATTTCCTATCATGTAATGTGAATGAATTTCATATATTTGACTCTACATTTTTATTAATATTTTTGTGTCGATCAAAATATCTCGACGTTACAATCGTTACAGGTTAACGATACACTTGACACGGGCATTTCTCGGAACACTCAGGAATATACAAGGAATATACAATTTGAGCATAAACCCGCGTTACTTCCAGCGTGACGAACGAACGATTAGACGAACTCCGGCTCTGTTGCTTTAGGTGGCTTATATACCTAAAACAATT
>OY720022.1:1086961-1227862 GCA_963082485.1 Eudonia mercurella
CCTATTCAAATTAAACGTCTTAATATTGTTGAACAAAAATAAAGACAAATACACGTCCCTAAAGTGTATTACTCGTAGGTATAGGTCGGGCCAAACTTCTAGTCCCCTCTGAAGTTGCTTCGTTGCGCAGCTGTACAGTCAGGCCCTACCGCTCGTCCCCACCTTCGCCTTACTAACGCCTATTTTTTACTACTGCGACGCGAATCGCGCCAACTTCAGAGGGGACTACAAGTTTGGCGCGACCTATACCTACGTAAATTGCAGAACTAAAAAAAAAACCGTAACTAATGTTAGCCTATAAGAGAATGCCCCCATTCATTTACTAGCTACCTGTCTGGATCTTCGGTATAGAGGTGGTGTAGCGGTCGCAGAGCGCGGTGACAGGCAGGTTCAGCTGGCGCTCGTAGTCGCCCTGCCTGAAGAACTCCTCGCAGACCTTGAGGCTCCACATCCGGCTGATGTCCCAGGGCCGGCACGGGTTAGAGATGTCGGCGCACTTCAGCGCGATCTGCAGCACCAGGTGGCGGTGCTCCTCCTTCTTCATGTCTAGAGTCTTCATATGCATATGATCCTGCAATTACGAAACGGTCTTTAAGACGACACCTCGATTTTTGAACATTCAGAACTGCTGATCCTTACTGCCCGCGACAGTTAAGACTCTTTAGAACTTAACAGAATCTCTAAATATTAAAAGAATGATTGGTTTTAGTTATCAAAATATGCATCTTCGTTGCAATTTCGTTGTGATTTCAACAATAGTGATTTTTAGGGGTTTTATCAAAAATAATTATGATCGAGACAAAATTATACAATCGTGTATATCAGCAAATGCAAGATACAGATATAAGTTTACCTATAAGTATCAACATTTCAGATTCGTTAGTCATATTATTTTCTTAAACTATTCGACATATCAATACTGCCAATACTACTATCAATACTACTTAGCCCACTAGACAGCCACGAAGTATTTAAAATTATAAAAAACCTAAAGAATAAAAAAAGTCATGGTATGATGAAATAGCACAAAATTTAATAAAATATTGTGCTATCGAATTAACGTATCCCTTTACTGTACTAATAAACCAATCTTTTGAGAAGGCAACTTTACTAAAAAGAACAATAGTTAAACCGATCCACAAGAAAAGCGACAAATCAGACCCAACCAACTATCGCCCTTACTTACGGGGCGAACGGATCCTAGACCGCAGCCGCCCGGATTGCGGAAGACCCAGATTCGATTCCTAGCGGGGTCGGATGGGCGTTTAATTTTTTCACTGTATTTTATAAATATTTAATTCAGCTTCAGTGCAGCAATTAGCACTTAAAAATAGAAATTAAAAATTAACTACTTATAGGTTTTTTCTTAGACAGTTTTTGACTTTTATTATTACTGTAGGACATTACGAAAATTTAAACTGGTAACTGATGTAAATTTGCAAACTTAGGTATTTTTTTACATGTTGTGATTGTCCTATTTTGTGTTTTTATTTGTGATGGAAAGTGTCTTTTTATGATAACCCCCTATCATAAAAAGACACTGAATAAATCATTTTGAATTTTGAATGCGTTGCGTTAAATAGATCACTAAGTTTTTATTTAGAGTATCTTGAGTGTGTCATGCTCTCTTTACTGTCTCTGCGGTGGTGGCGTGTGCGTCGGGTCGTTACGTTCCCTAAAATATGGTTGAGCAAAGCGATGGCTGATTCATGTCATACTCGTGAACGGGTGCCGCCTGTGGAGGCTGGTCTGCTCACGAATACTTATCTTTATTTTAGTATTACTCACTATAATTTGACTTTGTTTTTCTTAAACAATTTTTGACTTTTACGATAGTACTGGTGTGGTACTGTATGACATTGTGGAAATTTAACTTTTACCTGATGTAAATTTGTTAACGTATATTTTTTATTTTGTATGTTTTTTTTACATGTTGTGGTTGTCTTCTTTATTTTTTGTGTTTATTGTAATGGAAAGTGTCCTGCTATGATATTTCCAATATTTTTGACGCTGTAAGGGAGAAAAGAGCTGGACACTTGCTGAGTTTCTTGCCGGTTCTTCTCAGTACAAGATCTCCCGCCCAGAGTAGACTTACGAACCGATGACATAGTGACATTCATAAGAGCTACTCGTAGCCTAAACTGAATAAATGATTTTGAATTTTGAATTTTGACGAAAATTGGTGCATTTTTTCAAAGGTTATGCACAGCTGCGGAACTTTGTGCTTGTTGTTAGTTGTTAATGATCCCGAGCCCTCCCCGTGGTAAACAATGGATGGAACTAGGTATATTTGCGGGTAGGCCTCCTCCTGCCTGTAAAGCTTATCGTATCTGAGGATCCTGGTCCCAGTGTATACGGAACGCAACATTATACCTAGTTAAAGTTAAAGTGTGGACATTTGTAATTTTCTTTGGTCAAATCAAAGTGTCTTGTAATAGTTTGAATTTGATTGTAAATCTTCCAACGGAAGGTTTTGTGATAATAAAGACATTGAAAATATAGTACAGTAAAATTACAGGTTGTGCCGGCTCGTCACTTACTCACGTAATTTCACGTAGTAGATAAATCGAGATAATCAAAATCTCTGTCCAATATTACGTAATATTGGACAGAGATAAGACATGCTGTATTTGATATACATATATATGGATGGACATACCAAAATAAATCAGGTATTAACATCACGTCTGCTTAATTACACCTCCTGTTCCCCGGTATATTTGGTGACCCTGACAGAGAACAGTAACCTTCTGCGCAACATATAGAAGAAGTCATCATGTCACATCCATCTTCCTGCAAAACGAGCAACGCTGAATCACATGAAGTAGCCTTGAGTACAAACATCGTATCAAGTATCCCAGAGTTTTGGAGGGACCAGCCCCGACTCTGGTTCACTCAAGTGAAAGCAATAGTCGCGCCTCTCAAACAGGGTGATGAATTCAAGTACAAAACGGTCGTCGCTAAGCTAACCAAAGAAGAAATCATCCTAGTTAGCGACATAATAACGGCCCCACCGGCGACAGAGAAGTACGCAACTATCAAAGAGCGCCTAATTAGCTGCCTAGAAGAATCGGAACAACAACGTTTTCAGAAGCCGTCCCACCTTGTGCGCTGAATGCGAGAACTAGGACGCGGAATAATCGGCGACGAAACCGTTCGGGTTCTGTGGCTCAAGTTACTTCCGGTTTCCGTTACATCTGTGTTAGCCGCCTCACAAACGTTTGACCTAGATAAAATGGGCCAAGTTGCAGACAGGATAATGGAAAATATTAAAATAAACGAAGCATCTTCGGTCGACACAAACCATGTACAGACCAAAACAATGGAAAACATACTAGAGCAGTTAAAAGAAATGCAATTAGAAATGTGCGCTATGAAGCACGTACGCGAAAACGCCCGACGCAGCACTCATTTCCAGCCAAGGCAAAGGTCAAGTAGGCAGACTTTGTTTTTATCATCGGAAATTCTGAAAATATGCGCGAAGATGCATTAAGCCATGTGACTGGAAAGATAACAGTATTCCTCAGGGAAACTAACATACGCACAGTTTTCGGCGGGCCTTTGTGCTATCCACCCGTCTAACCGCCTCATTGTAACCGACGAAAAAGTAGTATGAGGTTTTTGATTGATACGGGAGCAAATATTTCAGTAATGATCACCACCAAACAACAAATGATCAATATAAGCTTTACGCAGCAAATGGCTCAAAAATAAATATGTATGGGGAGAAAACGCTCACTCTCAACCTGGCATTGCTTCGAAACTATACATGGACCTTCGTCGTGGCCGACGTGACCCAGCCTATAATTGGAGCAGACTTTTTGAACATTACAAAATATTAGTAAAGAGGCTAATCGACAAGATGACTGAACTGTCAGCCCCTGCATTGCTAAGCTGAGCCAAACATCAAAGCATTCTCTCTATCGATGTAGGGATTAAGCCACAGGTTAAGCATATTTTAGAAAAATACGAGGATATTACTCGTTCCTCGTCTTTATCAAAGATCCCAAAACATAAAGTCAAACACCATATCATCACAAGAGGATCACCAGTGTCCGCACGTGCAAGGTCACTGCCACCCTATAGGTATCATATTGCCAAAAAGGAGTTTCAAAACATGCTGGAGCTTGGAATATGTCGCCCATCTGACAGCTTATGGGCCAGTCCCCTGCACATGGTTAGAAAGAAAAATGGAGAATGGAGAACGTGTGGAGATTTCAGGATGTTAAATAATGTCACTCACTCTTCCCGATAAGTACCCACTCCCACGGTTGGCCGACTTTACATACCATCTTGGAAAACGGAAGAATTTTTAGCAAAATTGATATTCGCAAGGCCTATTTTTGCATCCCGGTCGAAGAAGTGGGGAAAACAGCAATTATTACACCATTTGGGCTGTTTGAATTCCCGAGTATGCCCTTTGGCCTTCGCAATGCCGGTCAAACATTCCAACGCTTTATGGACTCCATATTTAGAGACCTAGATTTCACCTTTATTTTTTGCGATGATATATTTTTATAGGAACAATACACCGCGCGCCGCTGAATATCGAAGCATTCTAAACGCATACCTAAAGGAAACTAAAAATAATAATAATTCGCTTATTCCTTGGACGACAGAAGCCGAAGAGGCTTTCGAACAATGCAAGAATAGCGTTAAGAACGCTTTACTGACCACTCATCCATCTCGTAACGCCGAGTTAGCCCTTATGACAGACGCCAGCGCATCCTGTGTCGGCACTGTTTTGCAACAGAGAGTAAGGCATACGTGGGAGCCGCTAGATTTTTACTCGCAAAAATTAAGCGACGCTCAAAGGAATACTCAACATTTGATAGAGAGCTACTGAGCATCTATATGGCAGTTAAACACTTTCAGAGATTGATTGAAGGAAGAGAGTTCACTATCTTCACAGATCATCGCCCGCTAACCTATGCCTTCTCCAAGAAACCGTCAGTTAACGACACTCCGCGTAGAGTACGCCAGCTAGATTTCATATCACAATATTGCACTAATATTAAACATATTAGTTAGTGGACGTGACAATATCGTTGCCGATGCATTGTCACGCACTATAGAACAAATTGACATTCCGTCACCAATCAGTTATGAAGAAATAGCAAAATACCAACACAATAACGCGGAACTATCACAGCTGAAAAGAAATATTAGATTGCAGTTCGACTAGGTCAGATTACCAGGGTCAAAAGTCACGATTGTATGCGATACGTCTACGGGGAAAAATAGACCTTACCTGACCTACCATTGAAGCTTCGGAAACAAGTTTTTGACATTATACCCGGCCTTAGTCACCCCGGTACACGTACGACACGGAAACTATTAACACAAAAATACATATGGTCTGGTATGAATAAAGATATCAACAGCTGGTGTAAAACCTGCTTAGCGTGTCAAAAGTCTAAAGTGCACAGGCATACAGTTTCACCGCTGGGAAGGTTTGAGCATATCCATATCGACCTCGTGGGCCCTCTACCTCCATCGCTAGGAAAGTGGTATCTAGTTACAATAATAGATCGCTGTACATCATGGCCCGAAGCCTTTCCGGTAGAAGATATCCAGCAGAAATAATCGCTCGTACCGTTTACGAAGGTTGGATTACGAGATTTGGGTGCCCGTTCCGTATCCGTACTGATCAAGGTCGCCAATTTTTGGAGCCGAAATTGGCGTTTTTGGAGCCGAAATTGAATTCGTCGCCAATCATCGAACTTTGGAGCACTTTCAAAATTTTTAGGAGTACACAAAATTAGAACCACTCCTTATCATCCTCAAGCAAATGGAATGGTAGAAAGATTCCACAGGACGCTAAAAGCAGCTCTTATGACAAGAAACGCTAACGTTAATTGGGCAAAGGATATTCCCTCAATCCTCGATTTCGAACATACCAGCAAAAATACTACCTACGAAGAATTTGTAAGAGGTATTCAAGAAAGTATTGCAAAAATGACCTCAGTACCGAAACGACAAAAACACAGCCAGTCAATATTCGTACATCTGGCACTTATAGAATGTTCTCATGTATTTGTTCGCTGCGACAGACTACGAAAAAGTTTATGCCCACCTTATGAAGGGCCCTTCCCAGTTATCGAAAGAATGAAAAAAACATTTTTAATTAGAATAAATGACAAAGAGTCAACAATATCAATCGATAGATTAAAACCTGCATTTATTATGAGTATTATGACCGACGGTTGTAAAAACGTGCCTAGAACAACTGAAGGGAGCAAGTTCGTTACAAGATCTGGAAGATCAGTTAAACCAGTGGTTCGGTTCAGTTTTGCTGACTAAAGCAATTCTTTTCATATAAATACTGTGTTTCATACAGATAATTGCCAAGGCTAGGCAATTAAGTGTACAATAATCGCAACCACCGCACTCCACGCACCGCATCGAGCACCCAAACAGACGTCAGCAGTTCTCATCAAGTTCACGGCGGCCTCGCGCCTAAACAGACGTCAACATATTGGCGAACTCCATTGATATAATTTTTATCTTTGTTTAATTACGTTATTTACATGTTCTATACAACTTGTTATTTATAAGGTTTCGTTTACATTAATGTACACCTTATTTAATTGTTATGTTATTATCGAATGTTATTTAGTTTTGTTTCTGTTTTTTTTTTTTTAAAGTGGGAAGTACTGTGCCGGCTCGTCACATAGTCACGTGATATCACGTAGTAGATAAGTCGAGATAAGTAATCGACGTAAGATTGGACAAAGATAAGACATGCTGTATTTGGTATACAGGGTGGCTCATTCAAATCGGTCAGTATGGGAATGTCTGAAACTATAAGACATACGAAGATTTGTTCTTAGGAACCATGTCACCGATTTTGATAAAAAGAAAAACTGCATTCATACATTTGAAAAAAAACTGTACCCAGCTCGGGAAACGAACCCGGTTGTTTTGAAAAAATAAACTTACACTTTTTCTATTTAAATATCGATTGTGTAGGTCTTAAGCTGTAAATGTCTCTAAGAAACATGATGTCTAAAATTAATAAAATGCATTGTTTTGACATACTTTAATTTATCATAGTAGGTGTTCGAAGTGACCACCGTTACAATATTCACCAAGTTCAGGCATGTAAAATTGTCTCTATGGCTGTTTGTATGTACCTCTCTACTTGTTACATACACCTTATCATGTGGCATTAGCATTGCATTAAATCTTTAAGGAAGTTTTGTTATCTACAGTAATCAAACACTAACAATCAATTGAAAAGCCCACTTAAAGTAAGTATGTAGATATTGTAGATAGAGAGACGTGTTAAACCTCATTTGAAAATGGAGCGTCTCGGCGTGACTGGCCGAATAGCAATAAAAAGAAAGAAAAAAAAAGAAAACTCGAATGTCAAATGTTTTGGCGGGAACTGAAAATCAATGCTTCGGTATTTTTGTGTCTTTCGCTGTGTGGTTGGGAAAATGCGTTTTACAAACTCTGAGCACTTTGATTTATTGGAAGCTTACTTTAAAAACGACAGAAATTGCTCCCGTGCACTACATTGGTACCATATCAAATATCCGACACGTATTTTACCTGATCGTAAGATATCCATCAAAATTGTTCACAATTTGAAGACCCATGGAAGTTTTAAAAAGCCAAAAAAAGTAAAACCAAGAAAATGTGATGACAACATGGAAATTAACATTTTAACCTATTTTGAAGCAACACCAGATGCCTCCACCCGTAATGCAAGTCGTGATAGTCCTGAAATTTCACGTCGGACTATTCAAAGAACCCTAAAGAAACACAAATACAAGTGCTACAAGAATGGACATTGGGTGCAGGCCTTACACGCAGGAGATGATATTAGACGACTTGAATTTTGCAATTGGATAAAAGAAACAATGGGTCTAGATAGACATTTTTTAAAGTACTTACGTAATATTTCCTGATGAAACTCAATTTTCCAACAACGGAATGTACAATCGTAAAAATCATCACTATTGGAGTCGAGAAAATCCCTTACGAATGCACGAAGGACGCCGTTAAGTTAGATTCTCATTTAACTGCTGGGTCGGCCTACTCCACAATAAGGTACTCATGTTTAAAATTTATGATGGACATTTGGACAGATTCAAGTACCTTGCAATCTTAGAAGATCTTTTAGAGGCCGTAGGAGAAATGTCAGCAGAAGTAAGAGAACAACTTTATTTTCAACAGGACGGAGCACCGGCTCACAATAGTCGCATAGCAATAGACTTTTTAAATGAAAACTTTCCGCGAAAATGGATTGGTACGAACGGCCCTATCAAATGGCCGAGGTCGCCCGATTTAACGCCTCTAGACTATTTCTTGTGGGGTTACGTTAAGGATGAAGTTTACAAAACAAGCTATGACACCGTTGAAGACCTAAAAGCAGCCATAGAGTCAATTTCAACGCAAATTCACCACATGAAGATACAAAATGCAATAGTAAGATCGTTACCTAAACGTGTTGAATATTGTATTGAAAAAAACGGTGGTCACTTCGAACACCTACTATGATAAATTAAAGTATGCCAAAACAATGCATTTTATTAATTTTAGACATCATGTTTCTTAGAGACATTTACAGCTTAAGACCTACACAATCGATATTTAAATAGAAAAAGTGTAAGTTTATTTTTTCAAAACAACCGGGTTCGATTCCCGAGCTGGGTACAGTTTTTTTTCAAATGTATGAATGCAGTTTTTCTTTTTATCAAAATCGGTGACATGGTTCCTAAGAACAAATCTTCGTATGTCTTATAGTTTCAGACATTCCCATACTGACCGATTTGAATGAGCCACCCTGTATATATGGATGGACATACTAAAATAAATCAGGTATTAACATCACGTCGGCGGTTTAATTACACCTCCTGTTCCCATGTATACAGGGCATTCATAATGACTATCTAATACTGTTTTTACGTAACCAGAGCTAACGTAATATCCATTAATCGGTACAAAAGGACAAAAAGGAGGTCGATGGAGAATAAGGCCGGCAAATAAATGCACTATTTAATAACATTATAAAGGTTACTTTGAATTAATTGAGAAATAGCATATGACAGTTGATCCTCGAATAGATAATTGCTATAGGATCGTAAGACAAGTTTAAAAAAGAAAATATAATTTTCCTCTTTTCTATCATAAAGCAAGACGTTTTAAGTAAGTCTTAATTTATATCTTTCTATTGGATATGTATGTTGCAATCGAGATAGAATCTTAAAATCCGGATTTATAAAGTAACGAAGTCACGCTCTGCTCATACATGGTTATATGAATAAAATAAGCGCTTTGTTGTATTTAAGATTTTGTGAAAGTGTGTGACTCTTATTACAAAGGCAATAAGGCTACATAAATGCACGTGTTCATAACCTGAACACCACTCCGGTATTCATGGCGGCGCTCAGCGCTATTTCATGATTTATAGTAAAGACGAACACCTACCTTGGTGTGATCTCCCACACTTATTAATGAACAAATTCTCAAGGTTGGTGCACAAAATAAGGACTCTGTAGGTAGAAGATAAGTTTCATAGAAACGCGCTCTAGCAACGCACACGCATGCATAGACGGAGACGGAAACTCGCAACAGCTGCGCTCGAACTATCCCGAGGCTCCGAGGTGTTCCTAGATCCATAGCCATGAGCTCTATATGTGCGTTGCTCGAGCTCGGTATGTTTTATGCTTACCTCCTGGATATCTTTATTTTGTGACTAGCTGACCCGGCGGACTTCGTACCGCTTTGACAGTTTCCATCATTGAGTTAAATATATATCAATGGTTTCCATGACAAAAAAACAAACAAATAATGTTGTATTGGAAAATTAAATTGTCGTTTTTAGTATTTTATATACAGTGGTGGACATATAATTAAGAACGCTTATGTGTGATACAAGATATTTTCAAACACACTTGCATAATTCCTCCTTATACATGTCTTATTCATTTTTGTGCCATTGCAAAATATTTTCATACTATCGATATATTCATTTACACACGTGACTAATTAAAAAACAAAACGGATAAATGTTATACATCCAATAAACTTTACACTGATTATCACATAACTACTAACTGGCTGGCCACATAATTACGAACGCGGAACTTTCCTAAATTCCTTTCGTTTTGGTCATGTGAATATTTAATATTAAAATATAATAATTTCAGAGAGAAACACAAAAGAATATTACATGATTTGTTCAAAAACTTTCTGTTTTATAAAATGACCACCACTGTATATACTAGCTGACCGGCGGACTTCGTACCGCTTTGACAGTTTCCATGACAACAAAACAAACAAATCATTCATCTGCTAAAGAACACCCGTATCCCATGATGGACCCCTATAACAGCGCCACCTACCGGGTCCAATTGTAAATCTAAACCATTCTCGAATCCACTACAAAACACAGAGAAAATTTCATCCAAATCTGTCCCGCCGTTTAGATATTTTTTTTAATATAGTCTATGTTACTCAGCGCTAATGTAGCATTCTAATGGTGAAAGATTTTTTAAATCGATCCAGTAGTTTTTGAGTTTATTGGTTGCAAACATACATACATACATACATACATACAAAAATACAAAGGTTTTCTCTTTATAATATAAGTATTAGTAATTAGTATTAATATGAAGTATAGATAAGTGTGTTACTTATAATATCCCCATGTAAAACCGTAGGCCAGTCATTTGTTTTTTAATTTTTGTGAGGCTTTTAGCTAACTGAACGATAGAAACGCGCAAAAGTATCTTAATATCGTCCTTTAATCGAAATTCTGGTAGTTGTTGTACTGCATTTTTTACTAGGCTTTTAGGTAGTACCTTTGAGATCAATCATAGGAGCCAAAACACGAAATGACATATTGATTTAATAAATTAAAAAAACCGACACTTCATTGATATTTATAGAAAAATAACTAAATCCTGAAACGGACTTCGGAAAGTTCCGTTAACCTGAACTAACAACGGACGCGGCGCGGCGTCAGAATTAAAATATCATTACGCAGGTACTTCATACATCTGGGTCAATCGGAAATAAATAACGCTTAGTAGGTAATGTTGTCTATTTTTATCGAGGTGCGACTCGGCGAGTTTTAAATAGAACACATCAACGACTAAATAATTCTATTTTTGTCCATGAATGGTCGTACAAGCCATGGCCACGCACTCTGGCACTATAAATAGAGGACAAGCCCCTCGTGATGATTAGTAATGTTAAACAAAATATTGGATACACATCGTATGTTCTAAACATGGTTACCTTTTATGATACCAATATTAAAAATATAGAAATAGAAACATTATTTTCCAAAACTTTAAAAGATTTTTTAGAAAGTAAGTATTTTTTTAAAGTTGTTATATTCGTTATTTAAATAAATAGGTAAACCTAGGTACCATTTGGTAATAATAACAAACTAATGGCCCGCTCGCGACTTCGTCCGCTTGAGAACTCCCCCGTGTCTCATGATGGACGCCTATTGCAGCGCCACCTACCCATCGGGAATGGAAACCATCCAGAAACTCATATACACAAAAAAATTAACCGTAATCGGTCCAGCCGTTTAGGAGTTCAGTGACACACATACGCATTCACGCACCCTCGGAAATTATCACAAGTACTAACTAGTTGTACTATCAACAGATAAAGAAAAAATAAGTTTTGAACCGGTATTGGAAGCAATATAATCGACACACCGTTACCGTAATCGTTACATGAACGTAGACAATTATAAAAATAGAATGGAGCAAACATTTCAGTAATCTAGTCCAACAAAAGTAGGATTACCTACTCGTGGCCGCGACTCTAGCCATTTTCTCGCTCAACGCTGCATTAGGCCTTTGCCACATCCGTGGAAACTCCATCACGGAACTTTGGTCGCGGTGATATGAACCTTGCCGATTTCGGCTACGGTCACTCACTTCTGTAGTTTTGGTTATTTGAGCATAGATGGCGTGCTCTTTAATAGCTGATATACCCATTTTTTGCAGTAAATACTTATACGTGCACAGTGAGGGCACGGTATAAACATTGCAGCCACACGCCGCCGAGTCCAGGCACAATAGAAATTCAATTGTTTGTCGGGCAAATGGCGTTTAAGGTGAATAATCCGTGGCTAATTATCAATGGACTGTCAGTGCTTTTAAGGTGACATATTCTACCAATCCAAAGTTATATATAATATTATTCATAATATAGTATATTGACATTGAAGTGGCGCGGCGCGGCGGACGGCATCTCGGTACACCACGCAGGCGGTGGCGGAACGAGCTGGACGCCTTCGAAAAATACTGGCAAATGGCGGCGGAAAATCGTGAGGAGTTGCGGGAACGAGGGGAGGATTTTGCTTAACAATGGGATAATATATGCTAACTGTAGATGTAATATATGTATGTACAAAGGCGTCGAGGTAAGATCAGTGCAAACGATCTTTTTTCCCCGAAAGCCCCCCAACTCTTGCGTATAGTGTGTCCGAAGACAGCAAATTATATGCAATAAAATAGGAATGAAATGTATCAACGTTCCGCCGCAGATGTTCAGCGGTGGAATTTTCTTGTAATGTGGCGCTGGCCTTAGTCGTCCTCTTTCAAAGATACGGCGATAAACACGAGTTCGCGTCTCTGACGTGCGTCAGTAACACGGTCAGGTTTGGTGGGTTAAGCACTCACCGCGATGATCTTGGGCTGGCTGCGGGGATAGCCAACACATTTTTCTTTTTCTAGTTTTCTTACAGGCTAGAACTTTGAACTCGTCCCTGCTGTTTGCAGCTGAATCTTAAATATTCTTTTTAGTAAAATTCGACATCTGGAGACATCAAACACAATTTCGTGGATGGGTTTCTACCAATAGAATCATCAAATAGAATCTGGTTCCAAAACGAGTGATAGAAATACCTTGGTTAGTGCAACTTTGACTTTATGACAATATCACAGAATACACAATAGCACAAGACAATATCCGTTATGGGTACTACTGACATGAACCCATACCTTACATAAGCATATTAGCTTTCTAGGTGTTTTTATCAGAATTAATACTCGTATTAATGGGAAATTCGTGGGCAGCGCGGATTAGCAAAAAATAACACAGAAATAATTATCTTAGAACATCGTTTATTTTTCATTTATGGCATATATAATCTTCTTTGCAAATGTAACATTAAAATTAACAAAATATAATATCTTCGTGTTGATTTTTTTTTTAAACCTCTGTCGGGTAAAGCGGATAAGCTACGTCTGGTAAAGCGGATTAGGTAGTTACAGTTTACTCCTGACAGTCATCGCAGAAATAGCTGCCAAGTCCACCAAACAACGTACAATTTTCATGTGCCCGACGGTGGCCCTCTGAGCATTGGATCCAGTCTTCTATAGGTGGATCCACATACTCTTCGGTGCAGACCAGGCATGAATACTTTCCTTTTACTTTTTTGGTGTTATTAGGTGTTTTTTTCTTAGTCTTGGCTTTTCCTGTTTTTTCTCTCTCTGTCGTTTTCCCTATCCGTTTCCCTTTTTCTTGGCATCTAAATATGAGATTTTAGTTTTCTTACTATCTTATCCGCTTTGCCCAAAACGTGTATCTCTAAACTTAACATTTGGATTGTTAAAATTGTGACTAGTAATTAATCTCATTTAGGTGAATTCTTTATTTTTATGACAATAAAATTTCATTCAAACTAAAAAAGAAATGGTAAGTAGGTGTAGATTGATTTTGGTTTTGTTATTCGAAGTAGTCGCATTAAGTTTGAGTCTCATTCATTCATTCTCGTGAAAATCTAGATATTTCGTCTCGCCACTTTCGAAACTTTTTATTTAGATAAGATCTGTGTTACCAAATAAGGTAATTGCGTAGGTACGCATCATTTTTAAAAGGGTGCAGGAATTAAACTAAATAATAATAATTTAATTAAATCTTTATACTCAAACATTGTTGTTCATCATTGATTATAAGATTATCGAAGTGTAACCACACATTCTACACTACATCGTCATAACTCGCAAGCCAGAGACTGTACCTGAGTTAATCTTTATTATCTTCGTTAAGTGAAATTATGTTTTTTTTTTTAAATTTAGAACAGTGTTGACTGCTGCGGCCGCGCATATAGAAGTTCCGGCCACAATTATTCAAAAACTTGTGTGTGTGATGTATGTAATAAAGATATTTTCTATTTCTATTTCAAAACTGTTACTCAGAAATTATTAGAGTAGCGCGTTTTCCTTTCATTTATTGTTCTTGGACCCAACAACGTATTATTTACCAAAACGACAAGCTGTCAATTAATACTTTTTGATCCTTTTTACGTTTCAATAATTCTGCATGTAAGCTTTCGACTTTGAGTCAAAATATGATTGAAAAAGGACCTTAGGCATAACACATATAGCACTTTCATTTTACTGAGAAGAATTATCTACCCTTCCAAGAAAAGTTATACAAGTTGGCTTACATGCTTTGCCTTCGTTACATTTTATTATTTCCGAAACTCTTTGGCAAGATATAACTTAATTCAAGTTAATTGAATAATGTATTTAATCCGTATTTTGCTTAGAAGATGATGTACATAGCTGGTAGTCCCTAGCAGTTTAACATTTTACTCTAACCTGACGTTTTGATGGCTTTGTAATTTTTACTAAATCATACTAATATCACAGTTTTAAAAATAGTATTACTGTGCTAATATTATAAGGCCGAAGAGTTTGTTTGTTTGTTTGGTTGCGCTAAGCTCAGGAACTATTGGTTCGAATTGAAAAATTAGTTTTGTGTTGAATAGTCCATTTATTGAGGAAGTCTATAGGCTATATTACATCACGCTATGACTAATTGGAGTGGAGCACCATTGAAAAATGTTGCAAAAACGGGAAAATATTTTTTTTGAGAGCTTTCCTTGCGTGCGCTGCGTAGATTGTTGGCTAAGTTGGCTAATTAACGCGGGTGAAACCGCGGGGCACAGCTAGTAAAAAATAAACTCAATGGTAAGAGTGAGGCCTTCAGAATAATAACTAATTTTCAATTATAACATATTAAACCTTAAAAAAAAACACAAAATCAGTCTCATTTTTCTTCTTTACAATAATAATAACTTCAGAAATGGAATACCATCCGGTGTTCAACCGTAAAATAATAATACTTACCCTAATTAGCCGTTTATCTTGTACTATACATTTTATTTAAATAATAAATTCATATATAGTTTGCCTTTAAACTGTACCTCGTCATCAGCTCATTTTATGTCCCCACTGCTGGGGCACGAGCCTTCCCTATGGATGGATAGGGAGAACAGGCCGTAAACCACCATGCGGGCCCAGTGCGGATTGGTAGTTGCTAATGCAGCCGGGACCAACGGCTTTACGTGCCTTCCGAAGCACGGAGGAGCTCAAGATTGTAAAATTTTTAGTCACCCATCCGATGACCGGCCTTTGCGAAAGTTGCTTAACCTCAGCAATCGCAGACCGGGCGCGTTAACCACTACGCCATCGAGCTCCTCTAAACTGTACCTACAAAATATTAAACAAGATGGCCTACGTGCCATTGTTTTTCTAAAGCGCTCGAAACGCGACCATCAGAATGAGCATAATTAAGAGGACGCACGAACCGCGACCATATTTTTATTATATTTTACTAAACGCACGATTAGCGATTAACTTGCTTGTTTACTAAAAAACGACGACGCACGAACCGCTACCAGTCCAGTGAGGCCTCTACACTACCGCCAACTATTTCTAATCAAAGTATTCACTTTGTATGTTTGTGTATTTATCTTGCTCTGTGGTGTTGTCTCCATTCGTTCTATACTTTACATAGTCTGTCGCGAACTTGTCCATTATTTTGAGTGGCCTGTCTGTCTGTACTGTCCATGTTAGCCACGTGTTGTGAATGTCATCGTTGTATGTATAATGTACTGAGCAAGTAATCACTCCGTTTTATTTTAGTATAATGTAAATCTACACACAGCCATCTTATTATTATTTTCTTGTGTTATGGCTTGGAGTGTCTTTCTTTGGCTTCTGTTGTCGTCCATAATGCAAATTTTTTTTTCTTCTTTTAATGTTAAGCACAGGAATACAAACAAACAGCCAAAATCGTGTTGAGCATTGTTTCATGTTTAGTGTCTTTTTATATTATTGGTTTTTTTTGTGTTTAGTGTTCTATTATTTTGTTTTGTCTATGTTTGATTGTTTTGTGGACAGGTCACCGATTAGGCCCCTCCAGAATAACAGCGTTGCAGCGGCTTATATGTCGCTGTAGCACGTGCTGAGGCTGGGGCCTAGTTGGCTACTCTTTGTCTTTTGTTTTTGCTTTGTATTGTGATTGTAAATATCGTGTAATAATTTTGTAGTGTGTCAATAAATGTATTTTTCTTTCTTTCTTTCACTCTACCTCGAAGCCTAGGTGCGATGTCAAAATTATAAGTAGGCATCTATTATTGATACGTGAAGCAAAAACTTTGTACCCGTTTTTACGAAAATTGCGCGGACGGAGGAGTATGAAATTTCGCACACTTATAGTTTATATAGAGAAGGTTATCCGAATGTTAATTTTTTTTTTAAATTATGCATAAAATTACATTAAATCAACAAAAACAACATTACACACACTACCTTGTATTTGACACACATGCATATGTATTTGACTGGCACACACTTATTGTTTGTATTTAATTCGGCCGACATCTGTCAATGTCAATCCAAACTCACATTCTATCTTTTTAATTTTTCATTGCTTAGGATACAATCCGTGCAGCCTTAATAAAAGTACGGTAGTTATATTAAAAGAGTAAATGAGAGTTAAACTATACAGAATAAATAATACCATCATCTTCTTTTGTAAAATTGTATTGTTCTGGTTTTGAATAATAATTAATTCTAAACCTTTCTGCGTCTGTTTACAATATAGCGTGTTTAGTGTACCTAACTGAACGCGCCCACAAACGAATATTACAATATTTTAAATTGTTATTATGCATTCACAAAGCTACATGGTAAGATGATTAAAAAGCTCTTTGTTGAAAATGTCTATTGGACGCGTATTCTGCTTTCAAATATTACACTACTATTTAAATCATGCAGCCGCACTCACAGCCGTCCATTTGACATTAATATTTACTTAGCAAATACGATTTATTGTAAAACATATTTAGATATGGTGATGGCGTCATAAGCTCTTTTCAAAAATAATAATTTAAAGGTACTACTACCACAGTATAAATAAGTATAGTACAGTATTTTATTCTATATTTCTGTACTCTAAGTAAAACTAAACACAAAAGTTAATTTCTATTTTCATATCACATTGATAGTTTCGGAGAATATTGGAAAATCGGTTATTTTTCGTCTATTATTCAGAAAAAAAATGATAATTTATTATTGGTCAATATTTGTAACACCGACAATAATTTAATGGAGTAATCGAAGGCACACTTTTTTGAGTGATTAAAACATATGCCTTTAAACATAGGCCACTGTACAAAGTCAGTAGATGCTGCCTATGTGCTAGTTGGGACATCCCAACTAGCACATAATCAGCATCTGAATTTTACAATCAATTAATTATTATTGCCACATGTCAAAATTAATTGATAGATTGTAAAATTCATATGCCAGTGAGCTGTATACACACGTTGTGCGATGGCGTCTTCTGAAACGCGGTCTGGTGCCTTAAGCTCTAAGTCTGGTGCAGACAAACAGCCGTTTTAGGGTAAGCGGCGCCGGCGCCGGCGCCATGCGTCATCGCGCGCGGCCGCGATTACATTTCCAAACCACATAAATTACGTGTCCGTCCGTTTACACCACGTATGTCTAACAATAAACTTTTAACCGAATAACAAAAAAAAAGTAGGAGGTGAACAATTTGTTCGTAGCATTCAGGACATGTTTACCCTTAATTTTATTTTTGAAACTTTCCGTAATAAAAAGAGCATAATTTTAAAATGCTGCACAGTAATAAAAATAATAAAGATTTGCAGAACAGTAATTAAAATTATAAACAATATTATACTAAGTTGACAATATGTTAAAGTAGTGTACCTACCAATTATAGGGTGATGTACTCTACACGTGCATAGCCGTTGTATGCCGTGGTCAACTAATGAAAGACGCGGGTGTAAATTACTAAAATGTTAACTACTAATGTCATCAGCTCATTTATGTCCCCACTGCTGGGGCACGAGCCTTCCCTATGGATGGATAGGGAGAACGGGCCATGAACCACCACGCGGGCCCAGTGCGGATTGGTGGTTGTTAACGACTGCTAATGCAGCCGGGACCAACGGCTTAACGTGCCTTTCGAAGCACGGAGGAGCTCGAGATGATACATTTTTGGTCACTCATCCGATGACCGGCCTTTGCGAAAGTTGCTTAACCTCAGCACTCGCAGACCGGGCGCGTTAACCACTGCGCCATCGAGCTCCTCAATCGTGCTACTAATGTATCTCATTATATTTTTGGGATATAATTTGCTGCTCGCCTTTAATGGCTTTTACTCAGTAACCGAAAGGGACGAAATCTAAATATCGGACGTTTGCAAAGAAATTAAATGCATTTGAACGAACGAGCTCCGAAGAAGTTACAATCTATAAGCCCTTTATATTTTTGAAAAAACATTAAGGTTGGTGTTATCTCTAATTACCATTCCCTCCACAATGCGACATTCTCTTTAGAAAAATTGTAGTCAAAAGAAGAGCCGCATGAAAACTGTGGACATCATGAAACGCTGGCGAAACAGAAGAATGCTACTAACGGCGGTGGTAGTTAGTCATGCGGACTTACAACAAGTCTTAACAAAAACCAATGTTTCCTAATGGTTTAAAATAGTTTAAAACGGGTACATAGTTACCCGTTTTTATTTTACGAGTAGTTATGTCTTTATTTATATTATCATTCATGTTTTTCATATGTTGTCTGATTTTTAGAACGTAAATGAAAGAGCCTGTCAGTTACAAACAACGTCACTGAAATTAGAGTCCACGCGGGGCACTACATCGGTATACCGATATACCCGCATCACATTCTCATCGGCTAAGATGGCCTCTTCGTTACCCGACTATTCTGTGTTTTGAACAACAGAATGGAAGTCTAAGGCTTCATCAACACAGAGAGAGACTCCGGTCTCGTATAGGTCCTGTAAAGGGGAATAGAACAAGAATAGTTTTTGAAAGCAACCACGTCTCTCATAAATGAACGGGATGACAAAGGACGACATAGATGTATCATCACTAACGTTATTTTCATTTCGCCAACACGCGCCTCTAAAAGCTTTTGTCCATCCGTCCCGAGCCGAGACAGCCCAAAACAATCGTTAATTTAAAACCCAATGCCAATCAGTTTTCTCTGCACATTGGTTTTGACAACAGACATCAATACGGACAACAAAATATGTAGTGCATCCATTTATTGATTCTTAGGCGGTGCGAAGTTCACCGGGTCAGAAAGATTATTTATTGCTGGCCGTACCTAATCTGAGACTGAATTAATGTTCGTGATTACTTGGTAACTAAATTGCTATATTACCAAAAGGATTTACTAAGTTTAATGACGTCTTCTTATTATAAAAAAAAATATGGTGGTGATAAGTAATTTTTAATGTTAGTCGTGAGTTTTCCAGTAGGTACGGTAGCTATTGCGAATAGTTTGAAGAAAGTATTATTTACATAGTAGGTATTTAATAATTTAAGAATTTCAATTTGAAAAAAGACTAAATGTTGAAAAAAATCCACGAGCGGGATTCGAACCCGCACCCCATAACATGCTGGGTCAGGTGCACTACCAACTATGCTATCGTGGCTCAATCCAACTCGTCGATATTAATCAACACTATCTACTCTTACTCTGTAAGCTAAAGGAGCCCTATTCAATGTCGATATAACTACGTCATCAACATCCCATCTAGACAAGATATATTTAAGATTTTACATATCATCATCATCATCATCTCAGCCAAAAAGACGTCCACTACTGGACAAAGGCCTCCCCCACGGATAAATCATTTTGAGGGGAATTTGCCATAATCGCCACGCTTGGCAGGCGGGTTGGCGATCGCAGTAAGGTGAGAATAATCACAGAGAGACGCTGCTGCCCATCCTCTGGAATGGTCCCATAGTCGCATTCTACGACACCCAAGGGAAGAGATGGGGTGGTGCAATTCTTTACCCCCGGGACCACACGGGGACTTTTACAGGGAACTTTTACAGGGGACTTTTACCGGGTTTTACATATAATTTTATCAAATCAATCAAATCAAATCAAAATAAATTTATTTGGAACTAGACAAATTAAACATACAGATATTAAGTGGAAAAAAAAATTAAAGACAGTCCCAAAACGGTTCCGACTCAGCAAAATGCTAGCCTTAAGGTTAGCGCTGATCTTCCGTCGGAACCGGTTTAGGTGGTGCTGCGATAGCAACACAAGCGTAATATAAAATAATAATATAAAAAACAAAAATGTCAGCCCTAAGTACAAAAATATTTAGTTAAAGAAAATAATTGTAGGCTGTATGCACTGAATTCCTAACTCTATTTTTAAAAACGGTAAAAAAATTCAACAAATATAAAACGGACGGAGTGACAGTGACAGACAAAATGGTTGACAAAAAAACAATACTACATTTAAACAATGATTTTTGTGTTGAAAAGACACTCCAGAAGCCATTACACAAGAAAAATAATAATAATAGATACCAGAAACTTTTAACACAACAAGAGCACATCGCTAAACAGCTAAAGAAGCCAGTACAACAAGACGCCTCGTAAACGAGAGATACATTGATGGGACAGACAAACAAGGTAAGAGTTATAATGCGCTTGTATCTAACAACAAAGTCTCCTGCGTACTCTGAAAACTAGACAAAAACAGTCTCAGTTTATTCTTAAAACTATTTTTACTTTGCAGGTCCCTCAACGGTGGAGGAATATTGTTCCAGCATTTTGTCGCCGCGTATCGGAAACTTCCTCTGAAAGCAGTAGATGTGTGACGTTGAGTAGACAGCTGTAGAGCATGTCTACGGACGCTATAAGGCTTAAGACTCGAGACCCAAGACAACTTATTATATAAATATGCAGGTGCTTGATCCCTTACAATATTAAACATTAAACAAGCCAAATGAAGTTTACGGCGGTGACGCATTTTCAACATATTGTGTTTGTTTAAGAAAGGAGTTACATGAACCCTTAACGGAATAGTGAAGCAGAAACGAGCACAGGCATTTTGCACTCTTACGCAAATTTTGTTACGAACAAATTACAATTTGAAAAACGACAAAGTGTTGAAAACCTCCACGAGCTGGATTCGAACCCGCACCCCATAACATGCCGGGTCAGGTGCACTACCAACTATGCTATCGTGACTCAATCCAACTCGTCGAAATTGATCAACACTATCTACTTTTACTCTGTAAGCCAAAGCGGCCGCCTCAATTAATGTTGACAAGTACGTCATCAACTTTGTCTTACTATCATTAATTTAATTAAAAACTACACATGCCTGCAAAATTTCAGCTCCATCGGTTACTGGGAAGTGGATCAAATTTAATTTGCAAGATTTGATTACAGACAAACATCGGGACAGGGTGAACTAAATAAAAGCTTGTAATAAAAACTTTCAAGTTTTCAAGCCGAACAGAAAACTTAAAAAGCTAGACTAATTAAAAAAATTTCCGTTTCTTCATTTTCAAAGAATTTTTAAATGAATACCGAGCAGCTACTGGCTGCGCCGCTGCTTCCTTTCAGACCGGAACGGAAAAGTCAGTTCTATAGGATGTACTCCACGTTAACTAGGTTAGTAATAAAACAGATCGTATAAACAATTACTCTCACGACTATGGATCAAAAAGCACTAGTATGAAAGATCATCTTATTACAAAAAGTCGTATGAAAGAAGTTGCCCAGATTTTAAACATTCAACGCTTTTTGGCTCTATAAACATGTCTAGTATCGCATTTACTCGATAATAGTAAGTATAAAGATATCTCTCGATCGCCTTCATGCAACCGTAAGCCTTATGACAGCTCTTTGAAAGCAAGGGAATCGCAAATTTGTCGTCAAACTGGTTTTTCAAGCCTTATCTTTCGACATTTAATTATGGCAGCATTATTGTAGAGTAAAATCTGTTCATTCAACAAAATAGTATCTCAGTTACTATAATAGCATTCTGCAAGGCTTTAATATGACTAACGAACGGTCTATGTGTGCTGCTAAGTTGCATTTACATAGTCAAAGAGTCGAGTGATTGCAATCGCTCACTGCTATATTACAATAAATAAATAGAATGAAAACGTTTCTATCGACTTGGGAAAAGCTGGGAAAATAGCGACTATTTGTGTAATCAAACGATAATCTTACTATATTTGCAGTACTTATAGCAGAGAGAAGTGCGCCCAGATCGCTTTGAGAAAACGTGCACAGATCGTTTACTCGACATTTTGAAGGTCCGTCTTACCACCAATAGCTGAAATAGAAACGTGGTGCAAACTTTTTTTACTATACTTTTTCCGTTTTAAATTGCCGGATATTATGTGCGCTTCTAGTATTACCAACTTCTGTAAATAACATCACTTTTGTAGTCGGTAAAACCATTTAAGTAGCTACGGAAAGCTTAATAACAGGGCATTACTTGTAGCAATTTATTTCTTTGAAGTTGTCTGTTATTTCAATATTGATTTTATACTCGTACTTATGATGGTTTTGCTTGCGTAGGTTGACAATTTAATTGTGCAGCATATAAACGTAATTGTGTGGAAAAGAAATCGAGAGCTACAAAATAATGCAACATTCCGATCCAACTTTATTAAGGTTATTACTCGTAAAGTAAGAAACAAACAAAAATATAAATGTTTCAACAACATATTATACAAATAAACATTACAAAATGTAACTTTTACTTTAGTTAAGATGCTTACCAAATCGGACTCGAGCCTTACTGTTCGCAAAACTCATTCCAAAGGATATGTATTCGATTTTGTTCTATAAATGATTGCACATGTAGGTTTTAGAAAGAAACGAAGCCTGGATTCTGTCTGTTAAATGCTTTGATATTTTTGAGAATAATGGGGGGAGCTTAATTGCAATACCTAAAGACTAGCAGAAGTGTAACGGAGTAAATTTATGTCTCAGGCAGAATTCTGTGTATATTCAAACAACAAAATAGATGCTACTCAAAAAGCGTGTTATAGTAGATACATGAGAAGGGGTGACAAGATCATCAGCTCATTTTATGTCCCCACTGCTGGGGCACGAGCCTTCCCTATGGATAGGGAGAACGGGCCATAAACCACCGCGCGGGCCTAGTGCGGATTGGTGGTTGTTAACGACTGCTAATGCAGCCGGGACCCACGGCTTTACGTGCCTTCCGAAGCACGGAGGGCTCAAGATGATAAATTTTTAGTCACCCATCCGACGACCGGCCTTTGCGAAAGTTGCTTAACCTCAGCACTCGCAGACCGGGCACGTTAACCACTGCGCCATCGAGCTCCTCAAGACAAGACTACATACTGTATGATTACGATACGGTACGCATTGACTAGTGACGAATTAGCTTGCATATTTTTAACATTTGGTACAGTTTTAGACAATAGTGCTTATTCTCCATAGATAGACACTGAACCACTTCTTCTGTATACTAACAATGAAACTTGCATAGACAATTGGGGAAACAGGGGCCGCTTCGGCCAAGTTACGAGAAAAAATCCACAAGCTATATATTAAAGGTGTAAAGGTGTAAGAACAGAACAAACGGTGATTCTCAATGTCTCGGGTTCTTTCTTATAGATATAGAGTTTTTTCGAGGTTTTACAAGATCTTAGTGTGCGGGACTTATCGAAGATTTATTGAAAAATGATGCTTTAGGCACCGATATATCGATCAGCATACTTGGTCGTATTGTCACGTGTTTTTGTTATATCATCACATGGCGATAAATTAAGAATTTCTCCCCTACTTACCGACTTCCTTCATCAATGTTATGATTATGAATAACCATAGTAAGTATTATAAATATTATCTAATAACATGAAAGAGCACTAATCAGAAACCCTACAGAAATTTCTTTGGAAGAAGCTGCTCATCTTTTACTAATTTTACATTTTAATTAGACGGATTTAATTCCATTTTGATTGGCAGTGATTTAAAATTATATTTATTTTTACGAAGTTTACAAAAGTATTTTGTTTAAAGCATTTAGTAGGTATTGTAGCGTTAAATCACCGCTACCAGTTTGTCGCCTTTCGACACTCTGCAATTTTCTATATATATACTACTCAAAACAAAATAAGGGCCACGAGGTATTTTTTCATTTTGGTGTAAATTATTAAACATTTACATATTGAAAGTAGTAAAATATTGAGTATACAAACTCTTTGATACCTAAACTTTTTAATATTGTAGTATTCATCTAATGCTGGCAACAATTTTAAATAAAATTTGATTTAAAATTATTTTTGAAAATTTTGATTGCATTTTCTTTGACGTTTTGCTTTCCTTAGCTTCTTGGTTTATTAGAAATTATCAGAGTTCATTGATATCTCGAGTCAGGAACATCTTTTGCAATATGCCACAAGCACGCAGGCGTCATATGGACTCGCTGACAGCAACCAGAGCCGTTACAATGATTGAAGAAGGTCATTCGCAGCGATCTGTGGGTTTGCAATTGGGATTTTCTCGAAGAGCTATTCAAAATCTATGGAATCGTTTCCAAGAGACCGGCAGTGTTAGAAGAAGACCTGGTTCGGGCAGAGTTCGCATTACAACAGCTCAAGAGGATCGTTACATTCGATTAAGTGCGCGCCGAGATCGCACAACGACGGCCCGCAAGCTGCAAAATCGTTTACGGCTCACAACGGGTACTCGTGTCAGTGACCAAACTATTCGTAATCGATTGCATGAAGACCAGCAGGCATCAAGAAGGCGAGTTGTCCGTATTCCATTAACCAGAAATCATCGTGCAAATCGTTTAAGATTTTCCCGTCAACATTTGGACTGGGACATAAACCAATGGGGCATGGTGCTCTTCACAGACGAATGCAAAGTTAAATTTTTTAACGACGATCGGCGTATTAGAGTATGGAGAAGACGCGGCGAGAGATTTTCAGAAGCCTGCATCCATGAAGTCGATCGTTTTGGTGGTCCAAATGTAATGATTTGGGGCGGGATAAGCTTACACGGCAAAACTGAGCTCGCTATTTTAAATGAGGGTACTGTTACTGCTCAGCGGTATATTGAGGAAGTCGTCAGACCACATGTGATCCCATTTGCCCAGCGAGCGGGTCCTGGATTCATCTTGATGCAAGACAATGCTCGTGCACACACGGCTCAAGCGACTCGGTTTGTACTGGAAGCGTCTCAAATTCAAGTCTTGCCGTGGCCGGCGAACAGTCCGGACTTAAATCCAATAGAGCACATGTGGGATCAGTTGAAACGAAGAGTTAGAGACGGTGATCAGGAAATCCACAACCAACAGCAACTCATCAACGCTGTTAAAAGAGCCTGGGAAGAGATTCCAATGGAAAATGTCAGGCATTTGATTGAGAGCATGCACTCCAGGCTTCAGGAGTGCGTAACGAAACGAGGGGGGCATACCCGTTACTAAAAGATGAGCATGGAGTATTTTCTTTTGTTTTCAGTAACTTTACATTGTTTTTATTTTTAACCTTAAATGTGTTTTTTCTTTCAAAAGCAAATAAACTTTTTAATCATTATTATTGGAATAAATTTATTGGTCTACACGGTAAAAACAACATTAGTTTTCGTTATGGAGACAAAAAAATTAATATTGGTTTTATTATTTTCATGGTACAGACAAAATACCTCGTGGCCCTTATTTTGTTTTGAGTAGTATAGATATATCTTGTAGTTATACCAGTAGGTGGCGTAGTTGTTTTTTATATATTGCGCATCTGGTAATCGAAGTGCGCTCGGAAATTCTAAATAAATGACCAACAAGTACTGGTAACGACCAGATACGAGACGATTAACGAATCTTTATGTTGTGCGTGGTGTGTTTATTGTAAACGTGTTTCTTTTGTGCGGTCTAAAGTTAATTTTTTTGCTTATTGTAAACTTGTTCTTTTGTGCAGTCTAAAACTGTTCATTTTTGTGTTTACGTCAATAAATTCTACGTGTTTAGTGAAACGAAGTTATTACTTTCATTTTCTTTTACTACAGTATCCATTCAACAGAAGTGAAAGCACAAACAAGCCTCAGCCGAGTAATTAGGTGTATTAGGTATAACATGATTAAAACTGTAACACATGGTTATTTATTAGTGCTATTATTACGCTGGCCGTTTCGTTCGGATTACATTGAACTTGGTCCGGACCGGACAAATCGGAAAAAAATATTTTAACATATCTGTTGTCGTATGTGATTGAATAAGTATTTATTGGGTACTAACATGAGATGTCAGGAAGCCGCTGGTATAGCTGGAGCTGCCGGGCGGCTAATCTCGTTTTACAAACTTTACTAGAATCTTTTTGAGGGCTGAGCGTATGGCTAATGTACAATCAATTAAACGGTCAATAGTTATTGTTTTTTTCTATACGTATACGCATTATATTATAGTGCCAAACAAATGAACATCATTCCAGTTATTTCATTGACGAGCTAAAAAGACAATTTAAAATCAGCCGACATCATTTATTTTTTATGCAATTCGTGTATGAATTTTCCCGGTAAAGTCAATAACGCAACTTTGTAGCACTTGCTGAAACGACGTTCTTTTATCAAAATTGAATGGGCTATGGCGTCATTACTATGCTCCCGCCATTGAGTGTTCCTAACTAGTTCAAAAGAGTCATCACTGATCATAACCTACCATTAGAAATGAAACAAGAGATGTATGTTTGTTTCACCTGTATATGTATGTTTCAACCGCCTCTGTGGTCTAGTGGCTAAAACCACCGGTTTAGACTCAGTAGTCCCGGGTTCGATTCCCAGCGGGGGGTACTTTGTGTACGCGGTTTGGTTGGTGGTAGGACTTGTTTGTCCGCCTGGCTAGCTACCACCATCTTATTTAAATATCTCGCCATAACATAAATGTTTGTAGCATTGTTGTGTTCCGCCAGCTAGAGATAAGATAGCCAGTGCCTCACTAGTTGAGGATCCCGGGTGAAGTGCGCTTCCACCAAATGGCCTTATCATCACTTAACATCAGATAAGATCAAGGTATATATACTATATAATATATATATACTGTGCTTACTCGTAAATATATATTTAAAAAAAAGAGTCGATTGATTTGTCAAGAAACTATTTACGTAATTAATGCTTCGATCAACAATACAAATTAATGGTAATAATTATTAAGTAGCATAGTGTGCTTCATTAATTGGCTTATGTTTAAGTAAAATTTGGTTCTTTATTTTCTTTACAATAAAATTGATGCTGTGAAAACATTGTTGAAATAAAAAATTAATTACAAAAATATTATAAATGCGAAAGTTTGTGTGTATGTGTGTTCTTCACGTTGCAACGGATGGATGGATTTGGATGAAATTCGGCATACAGATAGTTTATAACCTAGATTAAGACATGACAGTTTTTATCCCGATATTCCCACGGGAATGAATGGAAATTGTCAAAGCGGTACGAAGTCAGCCGGGTCCACTAGTAAATAACTATATACCACCGATTATTCACTCACTTTTGATACAATATTATTGCAAAGAAAACACCATCTATTAGGTAAATGGGCTGAAATGTTTTCCCGAACGACTATTTAGCTTCAATCAGAAAGCTTTTAAGTGAAAAGAGCTTTAAGAAGCACGTTTATTAAATATTAATAATAGTAACTCTTATATTTTTCAAGTCGTTTTTCATTACTAAGTATTATTGTGGTACTTATGAGTTAACGCCATCGCTTTCTGCTTGCGCCTCAGCCTACCGGCCACCGCTATTTACTGGTTAGAATAAGAACGCCGTTGCTCATGAGAAAAGTAGGGCGCAACTATATTTTAAAAAGACGTACGATGTTTTCAGCTTCAGATTTAAAACGAAAAATTTACTTGCTCTATAAGAAATATGAATTGTCTAACACCAATTTGTAATCGTATAGAAAACGATCATTAGGAATTAGGAACGTTTATTATTAATATCATCTTCCTATAAACATTCCACTTCAGGACTCAGGTCTCACATGAACATGAACAATAGCACAACGAGGTAATTAGACCATAGCCCACCACGCCCTGGTCCCATGGGGACATAACCAAGCGATGGCTGTCTTATAAAACAACAATTATGACCATGGGTAAAAGTGCCTTCCTAAGCACGAACGAACTCGATGTAATTTTATTCCGGTCACCCATCTAGTGGTTAGGTATTAAGAAAGTTGCTTAACTAGTAAGATTGCAACCCAGACGCTAGACACCTGCTAGTGCGCCATGCAGCTCCTCAAGAAAAACAGTTATTATTTTAAACGTTTAATATCAAATGAAATGGAGGCATTGAAGACGATTAAGCGCAAACTTTCTCATTCGCAGAATGAAATCTCCAGAATCCCTTTCACTGTTAAGTTCATCAACAAACTATTTAAAGCTAAAGCACTCGCAAAAAGTGTCCGACCAAGGACCAAGTTGTGATGGAATTGGTTTGCAAATTAGCCTGTCGGGTTGTCAGGGCTGCCAGCTGTGAGCAAAGCCTGCTTTCAAAGGAAATTGGAAGTGGCCTTTTTTAAAGTGTAATTGTCTATTACTTCACTATTTTCAACGTTATATTAGCTTCTCTTTTTTAAATAATGATTAAATAACTTACAAAGTTTTTCCTACTTAGGAAATTGACATGAATAGTGAAGAAAAAATATGCAAAAAAAAAATGAGGCGGGTCCTACTGCACTTTTATTTTTATTGTTTATTTTATTTATTTAGGACAACCAACAAAACAATCACATGTAACAATGTTTTTAACACCCGTTTATAATTATTCATTTTTGTAATGACGTCTCAGTTACAGTTATAGGTTGCCACGACATGCGTTGTTTGCAAACTAAAGTTTTTACTTAAACGTAAATAATCTAACTAGAGCAGCGTACAAATAATTAAAAGAAATGGCATCCAAGGTCACTGCATTACGATTTGTTTAAATGTTGTAATCTACTATTACTCACTAAAGCGGGCGCTACAAAAATCAGTATACTTTAATGACGATTATTTATTTTTTCAATTCAGCCAACAGTAATCCATGTCCGATAGTTGCATTAACTAATTTAAAAAAATTGCAAAATTGAATAATAAGAAAGCAATGGTAAATTGGCAACCCTACTGGCAAAATCTAGGGGATGCCTTTTCATAGAGTTTGTATTACAATCCAAGTAAATTAATTTAGCGGCTAGCGTCTTTTTTTTATACTTAGCACGGCAAATGACTCCATGAAGTCCAGACGCGAAAACAACTGGTGCAGCGTGAAAACAATGCAGTATCAGTTAACCTCACTCTGCCGGCCCACAAGGTGCTTCTTCACGCCTCGTTTGAAGGACCCCATATCATAAGAAGGAGGGAAAACGTGTGCTGGTAGACTATTCCATCTTTTGGAGGTGCGACAAAGAAACGAGTCACCAACTTTCGTAGTGCGCGATGGAATATTTGAGACAGTGAAGCGGTGACTCCTGAGAGCAGCACGTGTCGTCTATGGAGGAAGGGAGAAGGTGGGATAAGGTCAAAGAGTTCTTCAGAGCACTCGCCGTGGTATAAGCGGTAGAAGACGCTGAGTGACGCTATATCTCTACGCAATTGCAGGGGTCTTGAAATAATAAATTAATTTTACTAATATACTTTTGTACATAAACGAGCCCACGAGCATAAAATGAGCTGATGATGATGATGATGATGTTTGTATTGTAGCAAGCGGATAGCGATACGATATAGAGTCACGTTAAGCCGTTAGTCAGTTTCTAGTCCGTTTTCGTTGTGGTATTTCAATCCAGAGAGAAAGCCTCGGCAGAAGGGACATAAAAAAAGCTAATGACGATTTCGTAGAGGACTCTAAATCGAAAAACTTGCCGAATTAAGGTTTTTATTTTATTTTCAAAGCATAAAAATTCTTATTAGAATCTACAACTTGTTTTGAAAAATTTGCAAGTTTACAAACTTCGAAGATATTAGGTACGAGTGTTGCCGTAATGGCTTGCGATCTTTTTTTTTATATTTTACGTGTAAGCACAGTGCCTTGATCTCACCTGATGTTAAGTAACGATAAGGCCAATGAATGAAGAAGCGAATATAAATAGCTTTCCTGTTAGAGAAATTCAGAGACAGAGATCCTCCGTTCTTCGGAAAGCTCTTAAGCCGATGGGCCTGGCTGCATTATCGGTCATTAACTCATTAAGAACCACCAACGCGCACAGGGCCCGCGGGGTGACCCGTTCTCACTCTGTTTTTTTATGTTACCATCTTACAGCGAGCACTTGGCTGTCATCAAATCTGACGCACTTCACCCGGGATCCTCAACAAGTGAGGCACTAGCTATCTTATCTCTAGCTGCCGGAACACAACAATGCTACTAACATTGATGTTATGGCGACATATTTTAGATAAGATGATGGTAGCTATCAGGCGGTCAAACATGCCCACCACCAACCGAGTACACAAACATGTAGGTACCCCCTGCTGGGAATCGAACCCGTGACCTCTGGGTCTAAACCGGTGGTCTTAACCACTAGACCACAGAGGTGGTTTTATAACATTTGCAAGTCAATCCACTTTGCTATACCGACGTAGTCGAGGCTGAGGCTGATACTATTAACTGTAATATCGAAACACGAGCTATTAGCAAGTTACGCGGTGAGAATTCGAGTCGAGTTGGCGGCTTTGAAAGGCAATGGAGAAAACTTCTCACTAAAAGCTCCTCAGTTTAAAACAAAAGTTTAAAGTTTCACAACGTCTGAGTCTGATCTGTGGTCTGAATAGGAGTTTGATTTTTTATTCCTTTAGCTTTAGTCTGAAGTAATGTCTAGGTATATACAAACAATAGTTTAATATCTGAAGCACCGTGATCAGATTTCGACTAAACATCGCAGCAACCAGAATTTCGCATCACAGCTCATATCAATGTATGCTCAAACTGAGTCAAAGCTTGCTTGTATACGATCAAACGGAAGCGCCTTACATGTCTACATATACTTTATTAAGTTGTAGCGCTCTGTAGTGCACACAGAAATAGCACGCATCAAATCCGACAGACGTGTATGTAACTAGATACCTTGTTAGGCGAAGCATATTCCGAGCCGCTGTGAACTTAGAAGACGTGTGCATGCTAACAGACAGGAACTGACATTGCTGATTCCGCTCCAAAGTTACTTGTACTTCTGACGTTTGCATAGTAACGTCAGGCAAGCGTAATCTATCCGTGTTGTCTGTGGCGGGCGGCGGCGCTACAAGTTTCCAGGCTGATAAATCGAAATCCGATATCCTCAAACGCACAAGCAACCAATCCTATAAGATGACGTCTTAAACTATATGGCTATTACAATGCAGCGCTATAATTTAAACGTTAGAAGTTAAAACTTATATTTTACATTGGACTGTAGTCATGAAAAAATCTTAGATATTTTATTGAAAATGTGTGGTGGCGGCAATATTAGTCAAGAATGTGCTTACGAGAAACTCGTGGCTGTAATGGCCATATAGAACCTACTTACGTAGATACATCAAATTTGTTTGTATATTATAAATAATTAAAACAAGGAACACGGTCAACGACGATTATTTTTTATAGCTTTTGTGAACGAACTTTACGTGTGAATCTAATTGTCGCGGGGACTTGAGGTGCAAACAAAGTTAAGCCTTATTGACCTAGCCCCGAGTCAGTGCCGAGGCTTCACGAACCGGCAGCTGCGGGGAAAGCTATTCAAACACGTCCTCCGTGAATTTAATTTACTAAAGGACGACGCACAGTGGGACGGATTTCGGATTTGCGAACGTAGGACTTTTTTGTTACATATAATTATTTTCATGATGCCAATTTTTTTGTAAACATAATATAATAATTCCAGAAAAATTTTAATATAAAAAAAATTGTATGGGACGATATCTAACATGCTCTATAAGTACCAAGTCTTGGCAGATCTCAGCTTGATATTTTGTAGGGTTAATCTATGGGTGTTTTAATTAACAAAATGGGTTTGTATTGTTCCAGCTTAAGTATTCACAATTGAATTATTCTGTGTATCTAATATCACTTATACTTATTGCTCGTATCTATAAATTCAGGTTCGAAAATATCTAGAGTAGTAAGCATCAAAAGATTCTGAACTTCAGGAGAGAGAGTCATCCTCTTGAGTTTATTTTTGAACCTGAATTTAAAGATACAAGCAATATAAGTGATACTAGCGACACAGAATAATTCAATTGTTAGTACTTAAGCTGGAATAACACAAACAAATTTTGTAAATTAAAACCTGTTCAAGACTAAATTTTGATATATTTTATTAACTTTTTACATGTTTAAATTTTGTTATAAGACGTCACCTGATGTAATAGTCTGGTTGATAATTAATTAAATTAATATACAATTCATAATATTCATGTTGTTCAGTTTTTTATAACTATTTGGAGTTTACATAAAATAATCCCTAAGAAAAACTAGAAAAAGTATCTAAGAGCAGCTTCATATATCTGAAAAACTGGGCAGTCCGGTACAATGCTATGTATGTGGCGCTATACATAAACACCCATAGATTAACCCTACAAAATATCAAGCTGAGATCTGCTAAGACTTGGTACTTATAGAGCATGTTAGATATCGTCCCAATTTTTTTTTTAATATAAAATTTTTTTCGTATATTATTATGTTTACAAAAAAATTGCCATAATAAGACCTGATCGCCTTAATTAGGGCTATCGATTGGCATAATAAAAATGATGATATGTAACAAAAAAGTTCTACGTCCGCAAATCCGAAATCCGAAATATTTGCAGAATCTGCTCTAACTGCCGCGGCGGAAAATTTAAAATGAACATCTCGCAACGCAATCATGCAATCGAAGAGCAGGTAACGTAATAAATGCACGGCGGTGAATGTAGGAAATTGCACTACTTACTGAGGTGCTTATTTCAGCGAATAACGCAGTTCATCGTTCCGCGCTTATTCCTGTACCACAGAGTCAGATAATGTACCGCTGTATGCTAAGTGCCAGGTTTCACTTCTTTATTTTGCTTTAGTTACTTCTTTTCTTTTATTTTGGAATTAATAATTACTAGTAGTCGCACAGTGGTCGAAACTCGACCGTAATTTTATTAAGGCTGCACGGATTGTATCCTAAGCAATGAAAAATTAAAAAAAGATAGAATGTGAGTTTGGATTGGCATTAACAGATTTCGGCCGCTCCTCATCCATTTTTGAAATTTTTGAAAAGAGTAGGTATATATGCGTGTGTGTCAAATACATATCCGTGTGTGTCAAATACTTACATGGTAGTGTGTGTAATGTTTGTTTTATTGTTTAAGGGTATGTTCCGATATACACTGCGAGCACTGTAAGGTGTGACGTCAATTTACTGCGAAGCCGTTCCTTTATACTATACTGGTATAGCTAAGTATACTGGTTACTGTTTAAAACGGAACGCAGTCTTTAATCCATGTCATTTCTGGACGCTGTTGATCACGTGATCAAAGCACTGAGAGCACCTTAGCTTAAAATGCCAGTGCTTACAGTACAAAAATGGCGACGATTTATGACGTCATATATTTTCCTAGGATACTGCGGCAGTATACTGTCAGTCCATAACGGAACAAATTTCTTACCAGTAAGAGCACTGGACAGTGCTCGCAGTGTATATCGGAACATACCCTTAATGTATTTTTTATGTATAATTTTAAAAAAATATTAACATTCTGCAATCCTTCTCTATATAAACTATAAGTGTATTAATAACGTATTAATATTTAGATTTAGTGTACTTTCGTTAGTAGTGACGAATCTTTACTCAAATTAACTCCGATCCGATCCGAATCTAGTAGGGCACGGGGACACGCACTAGTGCGCGATGCCGTTCCCTCTAGAAAACCTCCGAAGGTGATTCGTTTCACACGGCTTGAGGGACCCTTTACGTTCCTCGCCGTCTCCAAAAAAGCCCGGTGAAGCTGAAAATGCCGTCTGAGGCAATCAGCAAACTCTCTCCAAAAAAAAATCAAATTAATTTGAGTTCCTTTTTGACACTACCGAACATTCGTCACTCTCCAACTATGTCCGCAAATACGTAATTATCTGCCTTTGCAACAGATTACTGTATTTCATTATATGTATTTTTAAAAATTTAAATACCCTGTGTGGTGCCGGGGATAAAGAATTGCACCACCCCATCTCTTCCCGTGGGTGTCGTAAAAGCCGACTAAGGGACCGTTCCAGAGGATGGGCAGCAGCATCTCTCTGAGGTTACCCTCAACCTACTGCGATCGCCAACCCGCCTGCCAAGCGTGGCGATTACGGCAAATACCCCCATATCCTTGGGAGAGGCCTTTGTCCAGCAGTGGACGTCTTTTGGCTGAGATGATGATGATGATTTTTAAATAGTGGCAGTAGTATTCCGATTATGGTTAATTAATTTCAGGTCTAATTTTAATCTGACGCTGTAGCAGAAAGGGAGAAAATGAAAGCCCTTGCAAGTTTTTTTGCTGCTTTTTACATTACACAAATGGTCATTTTATATTTATTGTTTAATGGAAGGAGCATCCACGTCATAACTGCGTCTCCTGTATAAAGAAAGGAGGATCTACGTCAACTGCTTGAGGTGATGCGATTGCGACGGACCTATCTCACTACGAACTGACCTTGAATTCGCTAAGATACTCCTGCTGCCTGGTGATGTCGGTGGCGAGGATCAGCGAGCTGATCAGGCTCTCCAGCTTCTCGCGCATCTCGGACATCTGGTCCAGCAGGCCGCTCTCGATGATGCAGCTGATAGCTGAGCGCCAATGATGGTTCTCCAGTACCGAGGTGTTCTGATGAAACATACAATAATGTTAACAGGAATTTGGTTGCACAAAAGATCCCGGTAGTTCAAAGAGCAAGTCCCACTAATACAACTTCCAAAGAGGTTAAGCCGTCGGATTTTACATTGATTTAAGAAACAACTCTTTTATTGAATTAATTAAGCATACATACATACAGAAACATATCAAATCATGACCAGATGCCTGATTGATGCTTTAAATAGTTTTTAATATTAAATAAGTTTTCGGCTTTCATCGTATTACTACTGTTAATATAGAGGTAACGTTTATGAACTGATAATGTTTGAGTAATATACCTAGGTTGTATTTTATTTTGAAAAAACAAAAGTTTTTTCTTTATTTTGAGAATCAATGTATGTTACGAAATCCAGGAAAATTGCTGGTTAAAAATGATAAGACTTATTATAAATTTATATTAGAATGTGTCATACGATTTATAATTTTACAGCTCTACATTGTCAAAACAATACAAAAATAAGTAGGTACGTTGTTCTGAATTCGAATCAAATCATAAATCTTATAATAATATATCTAAAATGAATGGACATGGAAATTAATATTCGATTGCATTCGGAAATGCGAGGCACAGTAGACGTTTAGCGAAAACATAAAACAATAATTAAAAACTGGAGGACGTTTTCTCCTAATAGTTTAATAAATAAAATACATTCAAACAACGAGATTTGTGGCGGCGAGGCGGCGATGTGGGAGGCTGGCGGCAGACGGCGCGGCGGGCCCTACCCGCGTGTGTCTGTCATTTGCATGAGCCGTTTCAGGAGGCCTACTCTGTTAATCGAACATTGAAACACTCCAGATCGTTTTCTTTATTTTTATTTATTTGAAACAACAAACAATTACAAAATGAGTTTTACAGTATTTTTTTTTTATACAGCTCAAATTATTTTAGCTTACTAATTGTGTAACCAACAAGCTTAGTCTTTGTACAACATTAAAATTATCAAAGCATCCGAAATAGAGGAAAAAGTAAAAGAAGTCATATAGCTATGTTTAACATGAGCTTTAAAAGATTTCAGCCTGAATCAAAAATTAGCAATGCTTATTAAAAACATCCTATAATAATATGGCAGTGATGTGATGATAGATATTTGTGATCCCTTGTAGATCTTTTTAATGCGATATGATCCATGTATTTTTTATTTATTTATTTTTATATAATATATATTTGCCTATGTCCAGCAGTGGGCTAGTATGATATATTTACTGATTAATGACTTAGTTTAAATCTTAACTAAACTTGCTAGACTTAATTAGGTACTCAACAATTAATAATTAATAATTGTATAGTAATCTGAGGGTAGGCAACTTGCCTTCGTAATTCTTTTAACATGGCAAATTTCGATGATGAGACCGAGTGTTCGATTTTCGAAGTTATAGCCGTCGGTGGCCGTCGGCGATCGCAACCTGTGACACCTACACTCATAATTTACAGGAAACATGTTATTTCTGTTGCAACGTGAAATGGTTTATTAATTACAATTACCTGTATCAACACATCAACTTGCATTCAATTGCTCTTTAATGTTTTATAGTGCTTTTTCCTTTAAAGACTCTTCTTTAAAGTTTGGATAAAATCTTTAGCCAAATTTTAATTTGTGATCGCATGAGTCCTATTTACTCTTGGGCGCTAATCTAATATTAAAGATTAAATTATTGACTGTAATTTAGAATTGTAGTTAATTAATAGTATATAATATATTTTCAAGAGATAATTTTAATTTTTTTTTAATTGTACACATTTTTATAGCCGTTTTAAAATTTACATCTTGATCATGTTACCAAGCACTAAGAAAACAAAAAAATCTATAAGATATAACGCTCACACCAATTACCTTTCTAGCCCAAGATAAGCTGCTATTGAAATTCGTTAATATGGGTTAAACAATATAACGGATAAATATACATAAACATAGAAAAACACCCAGACCCGAAATCAATTCAGAAAAAACAGTTTTCTCTAAATTGACCCGACCGGGAATTGAACCCGGGACCTCAGAGATGGCGCGACGCCAGACCCGGCGCGCTAACCACTCGACCACGGAGGTCGTCAACTTATATGATACATAATTGGCGCTTAGAGGCGCTTAACGTATCGCAAAATATGTTTTTTGATTTGTATATTTATTTTTACCCGACTGCAAAGGAAGGCTATTATATTATTTTTCGCGCGTATCTTGTATGATTCTTTATCACTTCATATCTCCAGAACCGCTGAACGGATTTACATAATTGAGGTATCGTTAGTTTCGTCTTAGCTGCCCAAGTGTTCTTTAGTCCGCTTGCGGATTTCTTCAGTGACACTAAACAAAACAAAACAAAACACTAATTTTGTACACAGCCTCCATGTCTCAGCACCGTAGGTCATCATTGATTATAAAGACGTGTTTTACAACATTGTGGAATGTGGGTGGACTTAAAGATGTCGCCTAATTTGCCGAAAGCTGAACACGTCTGGTCACCTCTTTCAACTGATACTCTCTGCCAAAACATAAAACATGGCCTAGATAAACATATGAGTCGACTACCTCAAGCCTCTCGCCCCCATACAATGATGTTATAGGATTCGAGACACCAGAGATGTTCGACATAATCTTGGTCTTGCCCATATTCATCTTAAGGCCCACCACGATAGATAAAACTTTGTCGCACTTCCAAAAAATGTAATAGTCTAACAGCATACATTTTTCCTCCTACCTATGACACTTCAAACGAGGCATGAAGAAGCACCTTGTGGGCAGGGTGAGGGTGACTAATGCTGTTTTATTTTCACGCAGCACCAGTTGTCTTTGCGTCTGGACTCCATTTTCACGCAGCACCAGTTGTCTTTGCGTCTGGACTCCATTTTCACGCAGCACCAGTTGTCTTTGCGTCTGGACTCCATTTTCACGCAGCACCAGTTGTCTTTGCGTCTGGACTCCATTTTCACGCAGCACCAGTTGTCTTTGCGTCTGGACTCCATTTTCACGCAGCACCAGTTGTCTTTGCGTCTGGACTCCATTTTCACGCAGCACCAGTTGTCTTTGCGTCTGGACTCCATTTTCACGCAGCACCAGTTGTCTTTGCGTCTGGACTCCATTTTCACGCAGCACCAGTTGTCTTTGCGTCTGGACTCCATTTTCACGCAGCACCAGTTGTCTTTGCGTCTGGACTCCATTTTCACGCAGCACCAGTTGTCTTTGCGTCTGGACTCCATTTTCACGCAGCACCAGTTGTCTTTGCGTCTGGACTCCATTTTCACGCAGCACCAGTTGTCTTTGCGTCTGGACTCCATTTTCACGCAGCACCAGTTGTCTTTGCGTCTGGACTCCATTTTTACTTAACATCAGGTGGAGTACAGTCATTTGCCGCGCACAGTATAAAAAACGTAAATATTAGTCTTGAACAACGATGTATCCAAAATATTGTTGTTAAAACTAAGTGAAGTGAAGTTTTTATCGTGACCCCACTGCTCATTAAAATGCTCAACTTCACAAAGTTGAGCGGTGGGTATTACCCACTGCTCAACTGGTCATTGCTCAACTACGACAATTGAGCAGAGGGTCATACCCGTGACTGCCCCACTGCTCAATTAGATTCGTAGTTACGACAGTTGAGCAGAGGGTTGTTCTTATTTATAGATTTGTTTAGTTTTGCTTTGTTTCACAATGACAATTGCAAATAAGTAGGTATATAATCCAAACAGGATAACTAAATTATAAGTGGCCAGTACAACAACTGAGTTGAGCTATAAGTCGTTGAGCTATCGAGTATCAAATATTCGGTCATATAAACTATGTCCTTCTGCTCAACTGCTCAACTAGTTGAGCAATCTAATTGAGCAGTGGGGCAGTCACGGTTTTTATTTTACGTAAACGAATGGAAAAGTAACATCTGTTAAAAATTCGCAATAAACGATATAATGTACTATAATAACTAATCGAAGTATCTTTTTAATTAATTTTAACTGTAACCTGTTGTGCATCCTATAATTAATTAATTACACATATTCAATCCACCGCTTACGTTGACAATTATAAGTACATCAAACGTAGTTATTATCTTTCCTACCTTTTATAAAATGTCATGGAAGGCAAAACAGAAAGCAGTTGCATGTTTGATACTCAAATAAAATATTTAAATCATTGCCATATTACATCATAAATAATTATAGGCATATTGTACCGTCCACAGCAAAAATCGAAAAAAAAAGAGTACTAACTGTATACCAGCGAAAATTCACTTTCTATTCATGACACATACATACTACCTACCTTTTTTGTCAGACATCGACTTTTGCAGTTGACTGTGTAATATAGTGAACACCAGACATTATTTATCACCATAATATTTTCCCCTACTTGATTTTGGAACATGTTTATACACTCAAATAGGAAAGTATTAGTAATAAGAGAGTTCTAAATCAATAACTTCTATTCGAAGGAAGGAACACAGCAAATGTTCTTTTCTTCTTCTTCCTAGCCTTCTTCAATCATTTTGGTGAAGGCCTCTTCGTACTACGCCACGCATTTATTAGGTCTTGTGCACCCCGGTTGATCCAGCCGCCTTCTTGATGACATCTCGCCAGCGCATTTTTATATCTTCCACGTGGACTCTCACCCCAGGGTCTCATCTCGATGAGATTCTTACACCCCGAGTCATTTTTTTAAGTAACATGTTCAGCCCATTCCCATTTGAGTTGGGCGATCTTCTAGACGACGTCGTATTGTCGGTAACTTGGTTATGTTGTCGTTAAAGTTTGTTGCTGTTGAAGATTGACCATATTGTTGGTTATGTTGAGTTGACCATATCGTGGTATGATCTCGACTATTTTCCTTTTTATTGCTCTTTGTAACTGTGTTATTAACCAGTTTCCCAGAAAGAATACATTACATTAATATCTAGTAACAAGGCAGAATAGATTTTATATTTTCAAAATGTATTTTTTTGTTGTTTTCTATTGTTCTGAGGCACATAATGTTAATTAGAATAGTCCATCAACGGTAGTACGCGCGCGCCGGCGCCGGGGCCGCTAAAGGCTGCTACGACGCTCGACGGCTCGTGCGCCGGCATTACGGCGGACGAGCTACGACGTCTCGGAGCCGCACACTCGTAGCTGAACTCTTAGGATATCGCCAAATCACTCACTGCCAATGGACTCGCTGTTACAAAATAGTTTTATCATGATTTGTGGGTCATATACGATTTTCTTTTATCACATCTACTAAAATATTTGAAGCAAAAAGCGATCATTAGACTTAAGAGCAAAAAGATCGTACTTACCATGTACTTAATTGTTTGGTGTTCTAGGAACTGACAAAATTAATGATACATTTTAACAAAAGGCATAACAGGTAAACCACCTGCTATAATTTAATTTATTGTAGGTATTGAATTCAATTCCATTTAATGTTATATGATAATTCTTCTACATAATTTCATTCGAACCATATTCTGATAACGGATTATACCTACTTAAAATGGTAGTCAACACAAAAATATTTTTAGTAGTAATGATAGAATGATATCGTTATTATCGTATATTATCGTTATTGTTTCGAATAGAATCAAATAAAAAAATAATTTTTCATTTTCACATAACATTTAAAAATAATAGACAAAAATAAAATATAAAATAAAAAATGTGAAAATAAAAATTAATAAAAATGCACATGTTGCCGTTTCAATAGTATGGAATTGTAACTTAATGTAGTTCGTTTAATTATTCATAAAAAGTCGGTATTATTGTATATTTATTTATTTTTTATTATTTATTTCAATTTCCCCCCTATGGCCTCGCCAGATAACATTTCCCATACAACATTGTGGTTTTCCACAAATAACCACGTACGCAATAATAATTACTCTATTGAAGGCTATTTGAAGGCTCACTTTGAATATTTTATAAGGTTGACTTGGTTGAAACTTGATTTTTGTACCTTCTTGCTTGGCATTATATTTCATTTTAGTTCGTCCAAGTCTGATGGACGTCGGCGTCGGGGCCAGCCAGCTATGATTTATTTCTAACACATCCAATTGAAATCACAATGGTGATTTCAATTGGATGTGAATTTACTACAATGGTAGAAAAACTGTAAATAAAACAAATTCATCCTCGTATTTTTCCGCGAATACGTAGGTAAACATTTTCAACCGTAAATTGTAGTGAAATGAATTCTCAATCGAGTCATAAAAGACACTTATTTACTTGTAAAATAATACATTTATAAAGAGGCTACCAGTTCAGTTGCTGCATGGGTTTTGTTAAGAGCTAATTAATTCAATATCTGGGACTAACTAAAGAAGTTTTTTTGTAACGTCAATACATTCATTATGACCTGAAGAATATGTTAAAATCTCAACTACAATCTGAAGCTACAGATAGCATCATCAAAGTAACGTGATATTGCAGACTAGGCCGTAAGTCTGATGATGGTCTTTATCTAGGAAGCCTTAATAAAATTAAGCTACACTCGTATATCTTCTAACGCTTGCTAAGACCGACTGGAGACTTCTATACGAAGTAAAGTGCTCTTTTTTACGGAACAACAGCTATCTTTACAGAGGATATTTTTAAGTACTCTTACTTCTTTTCGCAGTTGTCTTGCAGCTACAGATAAGTGGACTTTTGCAGCTGTGAACGAGGACTTGGCGCGTATCAGTGCACGGGCCGCTTCGTTTGATCTCCTTAAATATCCAAAGAAATCGCAGGCCGTTATCGTTGAAGGTAGGGCCATGCTAAGCAACATCAATACTGCATCACTCCCCTACTGTTGTTTTACATTACTTTAAAAATGATACATATAATATTATTTACCACACTGACAACTCGCTCGTTTCCACTTCCGCTCGAGAGCCTCGAAGGGAATGAATTCCCTTTGCTCTTGCTCAAACCTTTATCCAATTTCTTAATTTCTTCAAAGGGGTTGTAAGTTTAGTGGTACAATTTAACATCAATCAACTCAACATCACAATAACCGGTATGACTTAGTAGAATATGTGAAAGTGTATTTTTTAATATGATAATTTCGCAATAAAAAAGTATTTAATGGAATCGGCCGCTACTTTGCGGAAATGGCATACAAAAATGCAATTTAAAGATGTAGGGTTAATTACATTTACATAACCATTATAGTTGATGTTGGGGGTAAAGGTTAAAGTTTAGATGTCTTTGCCATTCGCGCTGTTGTCCGAACTTTATGAACAAGGTTAACGCAATAAAGACATTTTGTTTTAACAAAGCTACTTAAGCTTTTAGTTTGAACTTAGTTAAACTGTGAATCTTCACTTTAACAATATAAATGTGTTAAAAATGTTATCACACTTTTACAAATGCTTTTACAATGGTTAGCAGATGTGGATATTCCGGGACTATGTCTGAATTTAAATAAAGTTAGAGGCTACCAATCCATTAGATTTTGAGCGGAATCGGCGAGACAAAGCGAAAATAAATATATGAAATCAACTTTGTGGAAAAGCTAAAATCGGTCAGGTCAGGTCAGGTGACATTATACTGATACTGGCATTCAACTTTACCAAGGCTATAAATGTGTAGGGCAAGTTTTGAGATGGCTGATTTCATAATCAGTCACACTTAAGTTTCATAACTTAAGTGTGATTATTAGAGCGAAGTGCTGTAAGGAGTTATGAGTTCGGCTTTTGAGACAGCTAATTCCATGTTTGTTTCTTTAAGTCTCTTCCTCGTCAAATATCAATGCAAAATTCGCGTAACAGCGTTGATTTTAATAGCACCTAAATCAAATCAAATCAAATCAAAAAATATTTATTCAGTCCGAATACTGATGACACAAACAGGTTTATAATGTAAATATAAAGTGACATGTGTCAAACTAAAAATAGGATATGTTGCAGTGTCCGTCGGTCGATGTGATATTATCTACAATGCTGATTCTCTGTGGAGCGTTATTGCATAATATGTATGCTCTAGATTTTAGTTTATAAATGGTTTATAAATACATTCGAGGACTATTAAGCTACCGTTATTGAAGTTATGGACTTATATAATAAGGCCCTAAAACTGACTAAACCCGATTCTAACATATATTTTTCAAATTTATGTAAATGTAATTAATTGTCTTTAACTTTGAAAGAATTGCAAAACACAAAAGAACTTAGTACTAACGACATAAGAAATTGGGTCTGGCTGGTGGGAATGGGGATTAATGACCGGCGTACGAACGTCCTTCGACGTAAGGAATATTTAACGCTGCCAACCACCTTTACCGTTTTCATATTTATAGCGGCAATGGAGTAATCTGCGTACCTTGTAAATTTATGGTACATAATGCGCATCTTACATGGGGAGGTTCTAAGTATATGATTTCTTGCGTGAATACAACATAACATTGCTTATAGTAGAGTTGCAGTAAAAACGAAGTCACTATTAAGTAAGTACATGATTTTTTATTTCTTCAATAACATCCTAGGTAAGTTTTTTAACATAGTAAGTAAAGTGTTTAAAATGAACTGCTTTAGATTTAATAAGAGATTTACTAAGAGCTAATCACAGTTTAGGCCTTGTGGAATACGTTTCACTTTAAATCTAGTATATTGAAACTATACAGACTACCTGGCTTCAAAGGCATAATAGGGCGACGTATGATAGAACCGCATTCATGTCCCATTCGGAGGCAGCGGCCAGTGAATACGCTGGTCCAACATTTGGTTGCTATTACCTATACTAGGTAGGTAGGTTACTACCTTTTGATTGACTGATGAAATAGCATTAGATGATGAAAGCGGAAATTGCCTGGTCTAACTTGAAAGCCTAATTGAAATGTCAGGATAAGCCATAGATTAGGTAGATCATAGTTCCTGTGTACCCTATATTCAAATTGCTAGTGCACTGACTATTGATATTACCGTGCGACAAGCGCGCAGGCTTAGTTGCGACTTCCAAGGAAATATAGACAAACATTGTCAGTTACCCATTCGAAGAGGTAGCAGTATTGGCAAAGTTTCATACAAGTTACGAAAGCAATTACGACAACGCATTTGCTTAATATCTCGCCAACGACCGAGTAGGCCGCAAGTAGGTAGTCGATGATTACAATCAACGGACGTGGGCAATATCTTTTTACCTTACTAATATTAGGTAGTAAGTTCTGGGTACCTACATCTAGGTCATTAAAGGTCAGGAAATTAGCCAACTTACTGTCTAACTTTGGCGGGACGAGTTGGACGCCTTTGAAAGTCTGGCAAACGGTGGCACAGTATCGAAAGGAGTGGTGGGAATGCAGGAGGCGACAATCCTTTATCTTAGCTTTTAACACAGGCTTACTCTAACTGACTGGCTGCTTGCTATGCCGCGTACGTGCCTGACATCGGCTCGCCATAAAACTCACCCGGTACAAAGCAGCGAGATGGTTGGAGGTGGCGATGAGGAACGGCTGGTTGACACCAGGGTGGTCCATGTCGTGCGCGATGGCCGCCAGCAGCGACGCCATTATCTCAAGCGGCTCCAGATGATCGTGAATCTGAGGACAAGTTTACAAGTTTAACTTGCTTGTAATATTTCGTACCTAAAATAGCACTTGACAATATGCCTATATTGAGATGAATAGACGACCCTTGGTATGTCTTCATATCTACAATCTTATAGAAGAGCTCAGTACCTAAATTGATTTTGGTCATTCAAATCTAAATGTAGCTCAATAGCAGAGCGGCTTGCAAGTTAAGCATTTTTTGGCAAAGCCGGAATGGGTTACTAAATTAAATTTAAAGTAAAAAAACCTTTTTAAAAACAAGCTTTTATTTAAATGCGCTAAAAAAGAAAAAAAGAAACCTTTACTTCAAAACTTTTACTATCAACTTATAACGTCATTACACAATTTATATGACATAAAAGGTTGTCGCAAGATTTAAGTATTTATTATTATTTTTTATTTATTTACTTAGATTGAAAATTTTAATAGTTAAAATCAATCACATCTAGTTATTTAATTTACTTGTTTATCTACACAAGTAAAACTCGCGAGTCGCGAAAAGCTTTTATATCATATTAGATAAATTGTGTAATGATGACGTTATAAGTTGATTGTAAAAGTTTTAAATTACTTTTTAGCGCATTTAAATAAAAACTTGTTTTTTAAAAATGTTTTATACTTTTTATTTATTTTTACTTTTTAGTTTTCACAGTTAACTATGCATTGTCATCCAAACTGAACATGTATACAAAATTTCAGCTCAATCGGTTGAAGATCTGCTTCAAAACTGAGTTTCAAGCTTTAGAATTCCGCCATATTGGATTTAGAGTGACGTCACTTTATTTTTCGAGTTATTCTCAGCAAGCCCTTTCATTTGATACCCATATTGTAGGAATGCATTAAAAATAATAAGTCCGCCATCTTGGGTATGCTGTCATCTTGGATTTAGAATGACGTCACACAATTAACCATGCATTGTCATCCGAACTGAACATGTATACAAAAATTCAGCTCAATCGGGGATCAAGCCGAACAATTCCTCAGCACTCTCTATGATAAAGGCGATAAATATACATGTATCTTTGATTAGGTTGATTAATGTGAAATGTTCAGATATTTTGATTGGTTTGAACGCTCAGATAATTTAAAAGCTTACTGTACACACCGTTTTACCGACAAGATCTTTGTTCAAGTTAACTTAATATATAAGCACTTTTGAATCGTCTCATTAACCATCAAAAAGGTAAATTCTTTTAATTACAAACTTAAGCCGTTAATCAGTTTATAGGCGGATGATGATACATAAATAAAAGAATTTTACGTGAAAAGTAAGAATCTTTTTTCAAGCTAGTTTTGCTTTATTAAAATCTCGCACAGATACGTAGCTTTAACAAAAATGGCCCATTCAAAGTGTTGCGATACGAGTAGCTGTCTCTGTCCAATATTTTAAATAGAATTTCAGAAATATAAATTCCTGCACGTAGGTTTCAATATTGAAAAATCTTTATATTGAATACTTTTTACGGGAAGCATTATTTCCAATGCAGTTCTATTTTTTCGACGAGCACAGGATGAATATTCAAAATGTAAAAAATAGTATGAAGTTAAAAGTTGATTTCAAAAATGAATAGAATAAGAATATTTTATAGTGTCCGAGTTTGCTTATGTTTCGTTTTCGTCTGGTTGTTTAGAGAGATCGATTGAAAAGACCATCAATGATAAACTTCATTATTTTAATAATAAAATAAGTATCATTTATTTTTGACCAATAACTCCCAAAATTGTTTCTTTACAATTAATTGGCTTTGTTACTGTTATAAACTTGGTAAGTACCTAGTAATAAAGTGTGCGATATTTTACGAAGAGCAACTTGTCGAAGAAACTCAAATATTTGTCGCAAAGCTTTTTGCCGAATATTCTCCGCAGAACAACCAAATGTAAAATTTTATTCTAAATAGCAAATATGTTAGAGTACTGTGTACAGACTGTACACCTATGAACTACTATGCCAGAGTGTGTCTCCGCAGAAGGTTTTGAGGGTGAGAGAGGTAAGTAATTGGATTTAGTTTTAGTTGTTATCATAACGTGTTCTGATGTTTCGTGTATTTTGTTAGTTCCGGAATCATTGCATTCTTATACATACACGTACACTGTACGCATACACTGTGTATTAAATTTATTTTTATTACTTAGGTACAGTTTAATTGAACCTCCGTCCATCCGTTTAAAGCTGCTACCATTATTAGTTCATGCTATCAGTAACGTTTTAGTGAAGCAATTATAGTGTTTAGCAGAGAAATAGCTGAATAGTCCTTTGATCGTACAGTCGTCACAATTATAAAACTTGGCATAAGCAGAGAGAGGTCTAGCCCAGCAGTGGGTCGAGAGGGGATGATAAAACTTTAACTTAATAATTCACTACTTCAATTGAAGGTTTAGCTAAATAACAATAACGTATTTCTCTTTCTAAAAAATTGTTTTGAGGAGAGCACTAAGCAAGCTGTATACAAGTAACTACATCTCATATGCTCATGCTCCGTGAAGAATCTGTGGTTTGTGCATTTCATTTTATTTTAATGAAAATAAAATAAATCAATACCATATCAAAAAAAACAAACTGAACAAAATTGTGTGTAGGTATGTGTGACTGTATGAGGTTATCCACCCTTTAAGTTTTTGCATTGCACTGTTTGTAAATTAAAGGGTAGATTTCCAGAATATTATTCACACGATGAATACGCTTTGCTAAGGCGACCATCTTCATTTCTTATCTTTGTCGGATTTTCAACGGACTCACAGCGAGTAAAACCCCAACTCTAAAAAACCGGCCAAGTGCGAGTCGGACTCGCGCACGAAGGGTTCCGTACCATTATCTATAAAAATATTTATTAAGTTTCTACATGTTATCGTTATTAAGACCTAGAAAAAAAATGGAAAAAAATCACGCTTGTTGTATGGGAGCCCCCCTCAAATATTTATTTTATTTGAATTTAATTATTTATTTTTAAAGTGAATAATATAACTTAATCATCATCATCATCATCATCGTCTCAGCCAAAAGACGTCCACTGCTGGACAAAGGCCTCCCCCAAGGATCTCCACAACGACCGGTTTTGTGAAGAAATATAAATAAATAAAAAACAATAAATAAATACTACCTGTTGCCGTTATTAATATCGAACAAAAGCGAGCAAAAAAAAATCACGTTTATTGTATGGGGGCCTCCTTTAATATATTTTTTTTGTTTTTTTTAGTATTTGTTGTTATAGCGGCAACAGATAAACAACAAATACATACATCATCTGTGAAAATTTCAACCGTCTAACTATCACGGTTCATGAGATACAGCTTGGTGACAGACAAACAAACAGACAGACAGACAGACAGACAGACAGACAGACAGACGGACGGACGGACGGACGGCGGAGTCTTAGTAATAGGGTCTCGTTTTACTTTTTGAGTACGGAACCCTAAAAAGCGTTCTAGCTCCAACAGTTTAGGACGAGGGCACGAGGGTTTCTGAATTAGCATTTCGCAGGATTAAGTGCGCGTCCAACTAATGCAATAATTTAATCATTTCACACAAGGCATTGAGGAACGGTTGATGAATTAATTGACGTAAGTTGGTAATGCTGCTCGGCGCGAGCATTTATCATCGGATAGTTTAGCAATTGAACGGCCCTTTATCGAGTTTCGCGTCGAGCTGCGTTATCAATTCAACTACTTAAAGAAACTGTCGGAAACAGTAGTACCTAGTAGTAGCAGTGTTAGGAAACACCAAGTCTTTTTTGTGAAACCAATTTTGGCTTTTAAAATTTTTTGGTCAAGTGTAAGCTGTAATACAAAAATATAAATTAAAATATTCTTTTTTTTATTGCGCTACGACTCTTTATATGTTAGAATCATTTCATTGTATCGAAAGAGAAAATCAGAGCAGCAGAATTGCGGAAGACAATTCGATTCCTGGACGGATCGGGTAGGCATTTAATTTTTTCACTATATTTTATAAACAGAGCAGCAGAAGTTAGTCAAATATAATTTAATGTTTTCTCATACGCCAAGTTAGCATGAAAACAGTTAAACACAGATACTTTTTAAATAAATTAATTAGGTCAACGTAGTTGGTCGAAAATTGTATCAGAATTCATCATAATAGGCCCCCAACAAAGCATTGGGAAGGTGCCTAGCCTAGTTACTGTTAACGTTCGACGAAGTTATTTTTCATCAAACTAAATAATTAAAATAGCAATGAATAATTTTATTTAAAACAAAATCCATATTAAATTAACAATAACGAATGTCCATATCAAAATCAATAACATTTTAATTAACAATATAATCAAAATAAATTCGATAAAAAAAGTTAAGTAAGTAAAGTAACAATCCGTGTTAGCGGCGCGTGCGGAGCAAGTTGCCGCGAGTTGGCTCCAGTCTCGAGTCGCACTTCCTAGCTGGTTGGCCGAGTCCCGCGGGTGCGGTTGGCATAACACAAACTTAGATTGCATACAACTTCGACGCAATTTAGCAAACAAACTTGCAAACAACTGGGAACGTTCGATGCAACGTGCAAAATTGTTTCGGATTTTCCGATGCAAAGCCCGGGTCTGTGATCACCAACCAGCATGTGGCAAGCGTGGCGATTAAGCCATTACCACAGAATAAGTAATTGCCATTACTTGATTTAAATGATGGAGGTCTTTGCTCAGCAGTGGGACGGTTATAGGCTATTTACTAAGCCAATATGGCAACAGAGTAAATGTTGGCTGATCGAGGGCAATGCAAGAAGAAAACATGTTGCATAGATGATTCAAAACAAATGATGATGACATATATACTTAAACAACTCGGTGAGAAGTAAGTGCATTGCATTGCACGCTGACACAAGTGGGGCTTGATGTTATATCAAAGTTTACAACAATAGTTAGTTCAACTTTTTTAATTATTTGTTTATGGTTGTACTATTTCTCTACGGGTGGGTACTTGTGACGATGATAATATTGTGGCCCGAAGGTGGAAGCTTTCCTATCTCTAACCGTTGTAAAAAATATTGCTGCTAACATTGATGTTATTATTATTAATATTAATAATTATTGGTATGTATGTACAGTTGAGTTATGGGAATACCATCGTAGTCAAGAATAATTAAAAAAACCCTTTATTTAAATCCAAAGCCTAGCGTAAAGGCTTACATTACCTAAATGAGTGATCCAATGGTGTTTCGATCTTTCTGATGCTAACCGAACGTATTGTTATTGATGGTACATAAAGTCGATGTATGTAGACGATGGGGAACACCGAAAAAGAGATGGATGGATAGTGTTCGGACTGACAAAGCGCGGCTTGAAGTGGACGAAGGAATGACATCTGACACAACCACGCGGCGCCATAGGACAGGAAGGGACACGGCCAGATAAAAAAGGACTCTGCTTAAAATAAATATTAACTGATAATTGTAACGGTTATTAACATTAACTTCTCTAATTGTTGACTAAAACAATTATCACAAAACCAAACCTTATAATTCTTAATCAATAAAAGGTTCTCGTCCGTTCGTGCTCTCGAAAAGCATCGTCCACATAAAAATATATTATACTTACTTTGAGTTTTGAACGCGGGGACGGCGAAACCACTACTGCGGTTTTCGCAAATCTTTCAAGAAGGGCTTTGTGTAAAACATAATGAAGGATAAAAGAAAGTCGAGACCGGCTTAACTAATGAAGGGGGCCGTGACACAATACAATTGTCTAGATACTCTACCCTTGGTTTTTGGAAAAATAAACAAGCACACTTGGAAATACTTGTTACTTTGTTTAATTCTTCTGAGAGAAAGTTCCGAGAAAATACAAGTTCTTTACAAATATGCAGAGCGGGAAACCGGACGGCACTCGGCACTTCGATGGAAACTACCAACTATACTGCGCACGGCAAGGTTTTATTAAATTTTGATCTTTTCATAGTTGTTGCCCGCAGGTAACCCTGTGTATTGTGGAGAAAAAATTATGAATTTCTCATTAAAATATTTTTTCTGATTAGGAGCTTAAGAAGAATTAATTTTACTTTGAAACCTAAGACAACGAGATTCGAAATTAGTATCGCATGATGAGTCCAGAAATAAGTATTAAAATTTTAAATGTGTATTTAGCAAAAGCATGCTTAGCTACGTCATTGTATTTATTTTAGTTCTAAATTCGAGCAAAGAGTACACAAAGAAAAAAATTAGTACTGTCTTGAGAAAAAAAATCAATAATAGAAAAAATTCAAAACATGAATTCAATATACCTATGTATACATTTTTTAAATTCAATTTAATCGAGCGCGGCGGCTACCGCGATCGTATCCCATAGGTACTATTTAAACGTTTAATATAGTTTTAATTAAAACCATCAATTTATTTACTTGTAACTAGAAACGGCAAATTAAACATATTAGATTAAATTCGACTCGACTCGATTTGACGATATTCTAAAATACATTTCTGTCGGTAGCGGTCCGTAAAGTCGAGTCAAGTAATTTAGATAGAGCGCAGAAACGCCCAAAATGCTGCATACACAGCAATAAGCGCTGGCCAAACAATACGCACCAATGAGGACTCAGCCGACAGACAAAACATATTGTATGTATTGTCATCGATATTCAATCATAGTTCAATTCGGGGAACAATTCGTATGTCCAATATCTCCAGAGCCACGAATTCGGAAAATCAAATCCTGCTACGAGTATGCTTGCACAAGCTTAACGCCATGTTTCAATGAGTTCGTTGTTTGAGTGCTGTTGATATGTTATACCCACGAAATGTTTTGGTTTCAAAGGGAGAAATATTTATGAGCTTTATGCATGTTTATGACTTTTAGCAGTAACACTACAATTACATGTAGTTTACTTGTTTTAGAGTTCTTGTCTGATATTAATGTGTAATAATGGTATGTTAACCGCAAAGCGTTTGTGTCAATGCATGAGTATCTGTAAATGAAACGATATAGCGCTCAGAGCGTAACAGTGCTTGCCTACTTCAGGAGATCAACAAATATCGTAACATCGTTTTTGCAATAATTTTCTAAATACATCTACTTTCAAAAAGCAAAAAGATTCAATAGTTACATTGAAATAACAAAACGTTTTGTGTAATTAGAGCCTCAAACACAGCTGTTTATGACTGACTGAAGTACAAAGAGTTTTAATTCTACGTTTTTAATATCAGCTTTAGTAAGAGGAGGCGAAACAAGTTACGGCGCGGCTTCGGCAGGCGGCCCTCGGCTCCGGGAGCTTCGGCGATTCAAAGGGGTACAGTCGTGACGTAATTTTTTTGAGCGCAGTATCAGAGAATTAATTGATTCCACGTTAAAGTTGGACGTTTGTGACTTTGTTTGTTCGTTTGTATGTCGGGGTTAGCTCTGGAACTACTGGTCCAATTCTAAAAGATCTTTCACCGATGGAATGCTACATAATTATCTTGCGGGTAACAAGCTATATTTTATTTTATTAAAAAAATTGTTTATAAATCTTAAAACCACACGGACGAAGGCGTGGGTAAAGTGCTAGTTAGTCCATAAAGCAGAACCACAGCTGTGCATAAATTTTCGCACGATGTTTCATTTTTACCCAACTGCGTCAGAAGGAGGGTTATGTTTTTCGAGTGTATGTATGTATGTTTGTATGTATTATAACGATGTATTATAACATTTAAAGTCTTTTGTATAATATTTTTTTATTACTTTACATATTCATAAAGAGCGTCATAAGCTAAATTCTTTACAATATAAAATATTTTACCTGTCTTTAATTAGAAGCAGCAAAATTAACATAAACTGCTATGTACACAGGCCTCATTAAAACCTGCGAGAAATACAAACAAACTAGTAATAATATACCTATAATAGTTGTATTTCAATTCAATAATGTTGACATTGCATTCAATTTTAATAGTATTATTTTATTTATTTGACATTATATAACGTTTATTATTCTGTGGTACTTACTGTATTATCAATTAATTAAATTTTAAGAACATTGTAATTTAAGTGTAAGTTGCACGATATGTATTTCCACGCCGACAACGATGGCAGAATATGCAGTTCTTTTTAGTATTAAGACACATGTTGGAAATAAACGAATAATAATAATAATAATTATTATTATAATTATTATAAAACTTATTAATAACCACTTATTAATATTCACAAAAGTTTTATCTACACTCCAAGTGAAATAGAAAATAGCTTACAACATTGAACAACACTATAATCAAATAGTCTAAAAGGCTTGAATGTATAATATTTCAGTTCACGTAATTTGGCATCAGTATCTCTTTTGGCAATGAAGTACTTTTGAACTAAATCAATTTAAACTTTTGGTTTTTTCAAGATGAAGAAAATAGCGAACGCTGGCTCTAGCCCGTGGAACATGAGCATCACTTCACTGCACACCAAATGTATTCCAAGCGCAGAGCTTGTTTTTTTCTTTTCAGTTTTTTCTCTTTGCAGTTATTTTTTATATAAGTCCGGTTTTTTCGAGTATATAATTGTTTTTGATATAGTTGTCGGGTTTTTAATTTTACTTTAATATTTATTTTATTTTATTTTTTTACAATGGAATTGAGCAATTTAAGTAATGGCAGTAATTTTAAGTGTAGTTACTATTTCTTTTAGGGCTGATTTTTCAATCATTGGATAAACTTATCCTTCTGATAAAGTATTACGCAATCAAGCTAAAATGTCACCTGTTTAAAAAGAAAAGTCATGTTATGACAGTACATTTTTAAAATGGTTATCTAATACTTTATCAAACGAATTAGTTTTATCCGTCAATTGAAAAATCGGCCCTTACAAGAACACACAAAGAAAAATTAAAGGAAGATACTATTTATACTTTTAAATAATAGCAATATACTTTATTTCAGACACATATATAGGAATAGTTATACGAATAGTACGTTTAGTTACAATTATGATTTTTATACAACGTTAGTCTCATCTCTCCCATCCCTCATCATAGACGCATCTTATAGTCGTAGTATTATAAGATGCAGCTGCTAAACGAGGCAACAGTTACAAAAAGCCGTGACGACATTAAAAAACACACAAAAAAAATGTGAACCGTGTTTCCGTCGCGTGTACAATTTCCGTGTGTTTAGCGAGCGAGCAACATGTTGGCGAGTTGGTACGCACGAGTACAACGCCACAATTTCCGACTTCCGACGCAGTCACAGAAAGCTGTGAAACCTTGTAGCTCGCACGTTACGGCGTGTTATTGGTTAAGTCAGGCTACTTTTGTTCCTTTTAGTGACAAGCTCCGTTGCTAAGCGTACTGAATAAACTGGTAGAAGAATTATAATATATAAAGGCCTAATTAAAATGTTAGAGTACTTTGTGAATCTTTATGATTTCCGTTTTATTTTTAAAATAAAAACTGTCATACATTAAAATGTGCATGCACCAAATAAGAAAATTTTTATATAAATGTACAACCCCTACGGTTATTAGCAGATTAGACTATAATACAGTTTTATACTCCTTATTATCAGATTCATTCACAGCACACTGTCTTGTGGGTACGCTTTAAAATGCAAACCTACGTACGCCGAGTTACCATTTTAGGTGTGTTATAATTTTTGAAGAGTTGAATCATCATAAGCCTCTTAAACGTCTCACTGCTAGGTCCTCAGACCTACCCATCACGACTGCGGAGGTTGGTTTCAACGGCTGCCATACTACGACAGCAAACGAGGACAACGGATAACGTGGTTTTTCGAAGCGCCAAGGAGTTCGTGATATATAGGTAAATTTGGTCACCCATCAAGTGACTCGACATTGCGACAGTTGCTTTACTTGCGAGATCGCAAACCGAACGCGCATACCGCTGCGCCCTCTAGGTGCCTACAACTGTTCACGAGCTCTTCGCCTTAAAGCGATTTTGTAACAGGTTGATTAATTAGAGCTAGGTATCTCGTTTCTCTTTTCAAAACACAGAACAACCGTCTATTTTAACTTTGTTTACCTTGGTACCTACTTCTCAGTGCCAGTCTCAGTGTCAGTGCGTATACTTGTTTCAATAATTATCTGATTACTGTTACATAACGTAGGCATGTGGCTTATATAGCACATAATAGTTAGTGTTAAACCACAAAATTAAAATTAAAAAAAACAACAAAACACAACGACAATATTGTCCTGTGTTATGTTTGATTTTTTTTTTTATTTTGTTGGCGCCAATAAATATTTCTCTCTCTCTCTCTGAATCAGCCATATCGCTTAGAAATAAGAATGATAAAATGAGGAGCTCGATGGCAAAGTGGTTAACGCACCCGGTCTACGAGTGCTGAGGTTAAACAACTTTCACAAAGGCCGGTCATCGGATGGGTGACCAAAACAATTTATCATCTCGAGCTCCTCCGTGCTTCGGAAGGCACGTGTTGCCGTTGGTCCCAGCTGCACTAGCAGTCGTTAACAACCACCAATCCGCACTGGGCCCGCGTGGTAGTTTATGTCCCGTTCTCCCTATCCTTCCATAGGGAAGGCTCGTGCTCCAGCAGTGGGGACATAAATGAGCTGATGATGATGATGATGATGAGATGAAATATAAATTATAAAAACGTGACGGCCGACCCGCCGCCGCCGCCGCCGGCGCCCACACATTACCACCGCGGAGACAATGTAGATTTTTTTTGGGAGAGTTTGCTGATTGCCTAAGACGGCGTTTACAGCGTCACCGGACTTTTTGGGAGCGGCGAGAAACTTAAAGGGTTCCTCATCATCATCATCATCATCTCAGCCAAAAGACGTCCACTGCTGGACAAAGGCCTCCCCCAAGGATCTCCACAACGACCGGTTTTGTGCTGCTCGCATGTTCTGTTCCTCAAACCATGTAATAACAACATCATCAGAGGCGTGTCTCCCTACAAGATTCTTCAAGGGGTTCGGATCGGACCGGAAACTCAAGTCACACATACCTACATACCGTTTCAGATATAAAGATTTAAAAAAGTTGTGGTTAGAATTATAATTATTAACGGAATTGTTGCCATGATTTTTGTTGTGTGCGAGTATCCGATATTTCGGCACTGTTGCATGCGCCATGACCACGGATGTACTGAAGCATTTGCATCCCGTTTATAATAATTATTCTAACGTAAGTGACCATGACAGTTTCTATTATATATATATATTTTAAGAAATGACTAATATAATTTAAATAATCTCATGAATTAGAATGACTATGAAATTGTTATTATTTAAATTTTTAATGTTCATCAATGTTCGTATACCTTAAGGTGAATCATGGCTGTACCTCTCTTTTCTTTATATGTGACATCTTGTAATACCCATGCTTATGAACTAATAAATGATTGATTGATTGATTGACAGTTTAAAAGTTATATCTGTTTGTGGTGTTGTTGGTGGTAGGGCTGCACCGAACTCACATGTCGACGCTCATACCTATTTTTAATGCAAAGCAGCAGTCATTTGCTAAGGTAAACGCTGGTATAGTCGTCAGTGTCCCGAAACTCGTCAACTAAACATTTAAAGCATTTTGTGTGTTTCTATTAATAGAAAATTAAATATTGCTTATGGCGATACATTCTTGATATTATAATGTATGATTGTAATAGTAACACTTGCCTAAAAGTGTTATGGTGTCGGAAGAACTTAGCAAGAAAAGTGTGCTCCCCGAAAAAAGTTGCGATTGCCCGCATTTTGCTACTAAACTGAGTAAACACCACCTCGTATTACTTCACTTGTCAGGCCGCTTCGGATAACAACACGATAAGTGTATTTGTTTATTGGGATAGTTAAATAGATTGTCTAACGTTATAACCTATCATTTGTAATAAGTTTCATATGTATATAGCTTTTTTTGCATGTGACGTTTATTGGTACACTCTAATTAGTACATGACCCAAAACTCGTCAAAATCGTATGCTTTCTGACGGGTATCGGGACACGCAGCAACAGTTGCACCAAAACTCATCGTTGTGTTCTTATTACAATGAGTTAAGTTTTATTTTTCTTTGAATCAAAAGAGAATCGTATACTTACTTGGCGACGGATATCGGGGCGCGTGTGACTGCTGTACCTAAGCCCGTCATTGAACTTTATTGCCTTCAGTTACGTTTCATTTTTCTTTGACTCGATTAATTATAGAATTAAAATTAAACTACCTACAATTAACGAGTCATTTAATGATTAAATAAGTTGGTTGTGAAATATGTTTCTGTTTCTAAATATCTTTATATTGATAACTTCGTTCGATACGTCGTAGGACGACCTAGTAGTAATGAGAGCTAAGAAAGGTGCAGTAGCCTAGTCAATTTATTATTTTACCCAATAAAAGCTCAATCTATATAGATTTATTAATCTCCATCATAAAAGTAGCATAGAGTCTGACTTAATAAATGCATGTAAATGCTTATATTGAATAAAAATATTTCTATTACATTAAATTGTTATATTTGGAGGAGGTACTTTTGAGCAGATATCTAAAAATAGATTACATAAATATATATATTTATGTAATCTATAAATATATGGGTTAAATTGCGAACTTCTGCTTTTGAAGCCGCTTATTAAGTTCAATTTATCGATTTGCTCTCTTTTTTAGTTTTACTTTTGCAAAAATATTTTAAAATATAACATGATCGAAACGTGCCTTCCTTAACACCCATTTACAGTACTTGGCGGTAGAGTTAAAGGCTCTCTTCTTTGCGTGGATACTGCCGTCCCTGCGTTTGCAACCGCGAGCCTGGGCCCAGGCTTGGTACGCTGCTTCCTACCGCGCTTCAGCGTGAACGAGCGCAGTCATTATTGAACCATGGACGGGCCCTAATGCCTATGGAGACGTCAGAGTATGGGATAAAATATTCCATTCCCTGGCGTATCACGTCTGCGATTGCGCCGGCACAGACAAAAGGTTCGCTCGAAGAGAAGCACAGTTGCCGCCAAGTACAAGACGCGAAGAAGTGCCACATCTCGTCCCAATTTGCCGACCCATTTTTCTATACTCGCCTCGATCCCCGAAGGGTAGTGTCCGGAGGAGAGCATATAGATACGGATTTCACCAGACAGTGGTCAGAAGATCCCAGCAAAGCCGAGACCGATACTGAGTGTCTGCCTGGGTCAGTTATCAGCAGAAGATCTAGGCAATTGGGTGTGTGGCCATCAACATCAGGTTTGCGGGTTGCTTGGTCCACCAGCTGGGAGAGATTTTACGATAACGCAAACTTGCATGCCTCTCTTCCAGCATGGTCCGTTTTCTGGAAAGGGAATAGCCAATCGCTATAGTAGGCGTTGGAGTCTCTCAGAAAATCAAGCTCCGCAGTTGGATACCTTCGTTGGGCCAGATCAGCTGCCTCAGTGAGGTGGTCAAACAACCGAGTCGCCTTCTGATCTCCGCTTTGCGAGCGATAGACACCGACATAGAGAGTTTTCTCTATGCCGGTGTCTACCAGCAACCATAGTGTGGATGACCCTAAAACCTCGTAAGGTAAATGCAGCTATTAACGACCCCCCCAAAATTTGCATATATTACCGAGGTATAATTTATTTTCTTGAATTTAACTATAAACAAAGTATACTTTTATACAAATGAAAACACAGTAATAAAGATTTTGTCCCTCAATCATATCGTCTTTACCAAAAATTTGTTCCAATCTGGCAACCCCACGAGAAACGGTCAGTTTTTGCGCCGCTCGCGCAGCAAGTGCTCGTGCCATAGAAAGCGTTCTCGCCGAACGTAAATACACTCATTTTTTTCTTAAGAGTTTTTTAAAACATTTTATGATATTTATGCCAACGCCTATTTAATAAGTCGTTGCTAGTATTCTTTCAAATACAAATGAAGCACGTTTCTTGTATTTTAATATGTTTCCTTTTGATAAAATCAATAAATATAATAACGCGGTGATAGCTTCCAGGATATGGCAGTTACTGCTTTTTACCGCGGTACCCTCGGTAAAAGCAATCAGTGAAAGCTGAGTTTACTTGATTTTTATTCTAGAACTAGCTGTGCCCTGCGGTTTCACCCGCGTTAATTAGCGACTGTTCCACTCCTATTAGTCATAGCGTGATGTAATAGCTTATAGCCTTCCTTAACACAAAAAGAATTTTTCAATTCGAACCAGTAGTTCCTGAGATTAGCGCGTTCAAACAAACAAACAAACAAACTCTTCAGCTTTATAATATTAGTATAGATACGGTATTATTTGTCATTAAAAACAGTGCCATGATACTTTCAAATGTCTAAAGATAGTTTTGAGACATTTCCGTGGTACAATTTATCAGCTAGAAATCTTAATTTTTGACAAGAAATATCAAGCATAAAAATATAATTTCTTCAAAGTTCCTAAATTAAAAGGACGTCTTGCTTGGCAAAAATAATACTTTTTATTTTATTTATTACCCTATTAAGTAATATTAAATTGTAGAATAGACATTTTAATTTCCACTTTTGGATTTTATATAACACAACTATCGTTAATTTGTGAGTCGGTAAAAGATGAAAGCAAAGCCTATTACCGACACTATTACCGACCGAAAAAATTAACAACCCTCGTTATTAGCATGTATGAGAACCTATTACCGAGTGATATGGGTCGGTAAAACATGCTCATAGTTAATGCATTTCCGATGTAAATGTTTATATTTTTTATTTCAATATATTTACTTCTACACTCTGTAATACCATTTCAGTACAATGTTTTATCAACGAGAGAATAAAATTTTTCATCACTCGGAAACAGCTTCCTATAAAAAGCTATCACCGAGTATAGACTGACTACCCTCGGTAAATACCTCGGTATTAGCTGATCGGTATGTAAGGACCCTCATTATTACCCGCAGTTGTCTTTCTGATTTTAAAAAATATTTTTCAGTTATGCAAATAACTGAAAAATTACTTTATATGTATATAAAGCAAACAAACGGTCAACGGTGGGACAAACGGTCCAGCTAGGTAGGTCTAACTTCAGTAAAGAGGTCAATCGTCCAATCCAATTAGGCTGGGCAGCGTTCAGTAAGCTACGAAATATCTTTTCGTCCGATATACCGCAGTGTCTCAAGACGAAAGTCTTTGACCAGTGTGTGTTGCCAGTGATGACATACGGGACTGAGACGTGGTCGCTCACTATGGGCCTTATCAAAAGGCTCAAGGTCACTCAAAGAGCAATGGAGAGGGCTATGCTCGGGGTTTTTCTGCGAGATCGAATCAGAAATGAGGAGATCCGCAGAACAAAGGTAACCGACATAGCCCGAAGAATTGCTAAGCTCAAGTGGCAGTGGGCAGGGCACATTGCTCGCAGGACTGATGGCTGCTGGGGCGGAGCAGTCCTCGAGTGGCGACCGCGTACCGGAAAGCGCAGTGTGGGCAGACCTCCAACAAGGTGGACCGACGATCTGGTGAAGGTCGCGGGAAGCCGCTGGATGCGAGCAGCACAAAACCGGTCGTTGTGGAGATCCTTGGGGGAGGCCTTTGTCCAGCAGTGGACGTCTTTTGGCTGAGATGATGATGATGATGATGATATAAAGCAAATTTTAGTAATAATAGAAAAAAAAAATTCCAGAGAAAAAATATATTTATGGGCTTAGCACATTTACTTATGCATCTTTCCTTACTGTCAATTTGAAATGTCGCTTAGTCCCCTCGTTATCACCTGCAATTATCTTAGCTGGTGAAACGTCGACAGCACACGTCATCGTGGAATAAGCGCAGGCAGACCCCGGCTTGCTTCTTGAACTTATGCTCAAGCGAGTAGCCGGGATACTTGAGGTAGGCTACGTCCAACGGTTTCACTATCTTCTTCTCAGTAAGAAAGAGTAAGTGTAGCTTTTCGGTCTCGAGATAGTAGTGGACCGGTTGGAGGTTTGAGTGTAGACCTCGGATGTTAGTGAGGTGCACTTTGATTGGGAGGAAGTGCAGCCGGCTGCACTTTCTCCTAATCAAAGTGCACCTTACTTTTTAAAACTTTCTGCTTCATATTAAGGTGAGGTGGTTTTGCTGGGGTTTCAAAAGCCAGCTAGGCGCAGTTTGGTTACAAACACGGCACTCGTAATCTTCAATGTACTAATGAAAAAACTCATGTGGAGACCGCGGGGACGCCCGTGCCCCCCTGGGAATTGCCACTGGGTCCTTCCTTCCAGTCGCCAACTGGCACGTTGGAGCCATTCCTGGATTTTTCATGAGGTGGAGGGGCAGCCTTTTGTACGTGGCTGGCGCATTACTTGGGCCCCCTATTGCCTGCGGTCGACCAACGGCTAAAACCGTGCCACGGATCCCGCTACCCTCCACGATGAGCTTTTCAACACAGATTTGATCAGAGTCCGAGACCGGTCCTTCTGACGCTACTGCTAGCCATCAAGCTCCCAAAGGCACTGGCATTTCTACTACGCTACGACGGAATACTGCAAGCTGTTTGACGTCAGACTTAATAGGAAGGTGATAGCAAGCTAGGCGGACCCTTTCGAGCCCTACCGCCGCTATTGGGAATTTTCAGCCGCCTCTACTTGACAGTGGAGACGTTGCCCGGGTCGGACTGGTAGGAGGTAAATCCCCAACTACCCCAAATCTAAGACAAAAGTGATGGTGTTCGAAAGAGATAAAGAAATAACTGACTGTACGGTAATGATTGGTTAGTCTGTGATCATGGCGTGTGCAACTGCGCCGAAATGTCAGGGACTCGACAACAAATCAAAACATGGTAAAAACCCCGCTTTTTGTAATATTTACAGTAAAATGTAAATTGTTAAGTTGAGAAGCGTTTTTCAATTAAGCACATTACATTACTTTGTATTATTTAGTTTTTTGAAGTGAAAACTTCTTTAGCGGCGTTGTGCACTTTTTTTAGAATGGGTAAAAAATGTTAAACTCGCGTCAGGACACGTGACCGTCAGGACACGTGACCTGATCGAAAATTCGTAAGACGGATGGAGAGTAGAGGAATGGGTAAAAAATGTTAAACTCGCGTCAGGACACGTGACCTGATCGAAAATTCGTAAGACGGATGGAGAGTAGACAGCTGGCGCGGCGTAATATAAATTTTTAATATAACTTAATATAACTTTTTAAAGTAATATAAATTGTCATGTTTGTGTACGATAGCCTAATAAATAAATATTGTATTCTACCACATAAATGAGAGTACTTTTATACTGATAATTAAAGCAATTCGTGCAAAATTATTCCCTAAACATTCCAAAATATCAAAAATGCACAACGTTAATATTCAAGTTTTCACTTCTGCCGGCACTCCCAGAGCACGTCACGGCAACCCGTCGTTTTTTTTTTTAAAACGTGTCTAAAAAATGAACCTTAAGTTCAAAGACAAAGAGTTCAAATTGGTGATGAAAATTGACGAGTTTTAGGTCATTTTGACGATAATTGGGACGAAGCTGTCGACTAGTGGTACATATGGCACATTTTTTAATTGATTAAATATCAAATTTTTTTCTGTGTTTCACCGATAATAATGCAATATTTTCTAAAAAGATGAATAAATTGTTTACCTCGCCATGCAATCAATTTTTTTCTAAGTCAACTGGTTTTTACGTGGGAGGGTTGCAAAGTCAACTTATTTCAGAACCTGACGAGTAATGGGCCGTTTACCTTATGTTGTCTTTACTTTTGGGTAATGAGATCCAATAAAAATACAGAACATAATAATCAAGAAATAGTAGAAGCGGCAATTGGCTGCGCTGACGACGATGTGCTTTTAGACGTCACGCAGTGAAATAAAAATATACAAATTAAAACATTTTTTGAACGTTTAATCTAATCCTGTGACGTAGGGGGTTTAAGAGGAAACACCCAGTCCACATAAAAAAATATATATTAAAAGAGCTATCTATAATAGTATAAGATATAAGGTCTATGGGGTCAAATGGCCCGTCTAATAATGCTTCCGCAGCCCGGTACTTCCCTGCAACGGCTGCACTGCAACCGACGATGAACGATGTGGTGGAAGGTGAGCTGCCAAGCCTCAAGCTTCGAAACTGATCCTCGGACCCCAAGGGGTTAACACTTTATTTAACAACGAAAACACGCCAACAATGCTTCTTGTGGGAAATGTGAATTATTAATTTTTTGTAGAAACAAATATAATGTCTACGTCGTTTACGACTTTACGAGACTATCTGCCAGCCTTTACACCGAGCGACGTGCGCCTGCTTTGGGATCGCGTGGATGAATCTGCCAGCGGTCACCCTGCGCACTAAGATGTTAGTAAAAAAAAACGAATCGGTCCCGGCTGGAAACAAAGAAAACACTTTACAATACTGTACAATATTTAAGAAGAATGTATTGTATTACATACTTATTAATTATTAACTTTAATATTAGTTTTATTATTATTATTAAGTTTCATGTAACTGCAACGTTACAATCCATGACTCAAGCCTACGGCGAGACCTTGTACCGAGAAGCCGCAAGAAAATCGGGAAGGGTTAATTATTTCTTTCTCCGGCACCTTTCTAATAACATAAGCCATGCATCATTAAAAAATAATGTTTAAAGTGTTATAAAATGAGATAACATGCTTGATAGTTAGTACGGTCGTTTGGCAACGAGCTCGGTACATTCTAATTCTGTACGCCCTTAGGCAAAATATGTAAGGCGTATTCGAGCGAATGACGCGAAATCGATTGAACGGTTTAAGTTATTAATTTGTTTACGTGAACAAAGTCACGGGCAAAAACGTGTCTATAAATAAGGTCGTAATGCGACCCGTTATATTTGGATTTTGTTGAAAACATCTTACATTTGTAAACATCGGGCCATGCTACGAATAGTATTGGTTTCAAAGATAAACTCTTTATTTCTTAGTTTAGCGCCTGAGAGAGAGTTCCATCTACGGAAAGTTGAGCGAGACTTCTTGGAAAGGTACCATGAAGACGGACTTTGCTTCGCAACAGCAAAGATCCATAGTAAGTAAGTATAGTGCACTCGCAGTAGCAGCGGAACTAAGCTTCTTTGATCAGATAACGTTGAGTAAACTTGTTCATAAGGTTTGTAAGAAGTTACTACTCGTACCACTACTGTATATTAAGGCGACACACTGAAAAAATTCACCAACTTTCGGCGAATAGTTTAAGACTATAATATGACTCACGAATCTGAAATGTTGATATAAGTAAATTCATGTCTTTATCTTGCCCGGAGTGCACAGAAAGTGAAGAGACCAGCCTCCACCCACTCGCTGAGTGCCCTATATACTCACGGATAAGACGGGAGCTATGGTGGTCGGATACAATAGACATAGAGGACCTGAAGGATCTGAAGGTGGAGCAGATAGCAAGATTCACCAAAAAGACTAAAAGATTTGACGGGGCGCCATGAAGGCTGGATTAACCTTAACTCCCTCAAAGGGGAGAACGGGGAAAAGAACGAAATGGCCCGCAGAAAACGCGGGCGGATTGTCCGTTCGGCCGGCGATCCCCACCAGAAATAATAATAATAATAATGTCTATATCTTGAATTTGCTAGCTTAAATACACGATTGTATAATTTTGACTCGATCATAATTATTTTCGAAAACACGACAAAAAATACACAATTTCGCAGTCCCTGCAAGAATCGGAGCATTGAAAATGAATACAACAATTTACGAAAAAAAAGAACATTTTATTTTAAATAACACAATTCGTGCTTGAATGCACTTCTCGCCTTTTCGTCTTCGCCGCATCTTTTAACACCATTACCATGACGATCGGTCAATAATCAAAGGAGCTACATCACTTTTTATATACGGAAATACCCGTTTTTCTACAATACCAAATCTAAAGGGACCACCTACAGGTCGCAATTATTAACCGATTTTCAAAATTTTTGTAGCTAAACTAATACCCTAGGACCCTTTATTTTTTTTTAAGTCAGTTTTTTTTTAATATTAACAATTTAGTATACAAACACCCCCCAAAAAAATTCGGTTTTTTACATTTTTCATAATTCAAAAAAAGTTTCCAGACGATTTTCAAAATTCAAACACTCACACGTGTCTCGATAAATTCCTCAACTCTTGGTACTTTATTAATAAGTTTATTAATAAACAAAGTGTACCTAAGCTTGTTACTCCGTGTTTTGTCTCTTTTACTCTAATATGAAATGAAGTTTACATGACGGGAACAAAACACGGAGTTACTACTCCAAGCTTACATTTTGTTTATAAATACGGGGGTAAGATATCAACTAAACGCCGCCACTCGTTTTCATGATTTTTGCCCAACCTTAAATGATATTGTAGAAAAAACTATAGTGTGTTATGAATTTATGGATCGGACTAATTTTAAACACGTTCCCTTTGATACTAAATATATATTTTGTTTATTTAATACGATAGTATTTTCAATTATATCAACTTAACCGTGACTGCATTTTTGTCATTTTTTGGTCGGCGCACCCTTAAGGCCGATTAGGGAAATGCCACTGAACTAAAAAACAAAAGGTTTGCAGAAAAAGGTTTGAGCTGTGTTTCAACAATACTTTTCAATCTTCATCCAATTATTTTCGTTTGATTAACAAGAGCAAGACAGCAGGGTTAAGAACGGTCCTGCTTCAATGCGATGGAAATGGATTAAGTCTAAAGAAAATAAGCTTAAAATAAACAATATAAACCTTTCAGCTAGGCATGTCAAAGGGAATGAATCATTGACGGTTCATTGGTAACTTCAACTTCGTTTCAAGAAAGTAACTCGCTTGGATTAATATTGATACCAAATGGCTAAATGGTATTAAACATGTAATTTTTTTCTTTTTACTTATTTTTATCTTCAAACTGAATGAATTTCATTAAGTTACTTAAATGTTTACTTAAATGTTATTTATTACATGGCTGCCAAATTTAATTTCTGAACTGAATTATAATTTTCAGCATTTATTAGACGAGCTGCGTATATACTCGTAAATAGGTTTAAAAAATATGATTATTGTCACTGAATCGTTTGAGGCACTTGCATCAAGTACTACAAACATATACAGAACAAGCATATACAAAATCTATAGACGCGCTTAGGTGCAGAAACACTCCAAGCCCTCGTATGTATCAATATTTTATAGTTGAGTGACTTTACGTGAAGCGAAAACAGAAAGCAAGCCCGTCTTTGAGTCTGACAAGGCACTTTGCTTCAGAGCAAATGCTGGGACCAAGAAATGCACACTACTATTACGTTGTACTCGCAAATATTATTTATTTCAAAAGTGGAAGACGAACGGTTCTAAAATATATTTTCTTATAAGACATCTGAAATATTTACGTGAAATGATGATTTAAAATATGCCCTCTAGGGCTACCGAAAGATCCCGATGGGCCAAAGGGCACTGTTGAGACACAATCCTTTAAACATATGATCAGGCCGATGTGCAATATTCATTAGTAAGATGCAATGATGTGATGGTGCCATCCCAACAAAGCACATATCCCCAAGTGAACTCTATACTTAAGTAATGAATGAGTCAAGCTCCTGTCGTTGGCCAACAGACGGCTCGCTGGTACTCACAGATGTTGTAATTAAAAGAATGATTAAATCCTTGTATTGTATGACGATACTAATTAGAATGTGTTGAATGTTTACAACTTTATTACGATTCTGGGCTAAGATTTGAGTTCGCCATCGTATAAATAAACGTAAATGTAAATAGGTTTTGTAAAAATAAACGTGATACATCGCTGAAAACGCAAACATTAAAAATTTCGATAAAAGTCGGGTATATCGGCTGCAGATTACAGGCATAATCAAGTTGTGCCATGTTGACACGTTCCTAAAATGTGTGGCGAATATTTCACGGGCCAGGTGATCTAATAGCTTTATCGAAAATGCGCACGTTTAAACTCGTGGGTAAAACGTTTAAAGTAAAACATCGAGTTTCGGCAGGTCCTGAACAAACATGGAACTTTAAGATCTCCATGTAAGTATTCTTACTTTTACTCTGCTTCAGGTATGTGTGTTTTGACGAAAATTAAACAAGTTTTATAGTGATTACCAGTGATTATCAAACTTTTTTTTCATGTTTTTCGCATATCACGCCAAACTTTTCATGTGGAAAGTCTCAAGACAACAATATCACGTGTATACATATGTTCTGATAATTCTACTTGCACATTCTGATAGTGCCATTGACAGCTACCGACAATTGAGGCAAATTGCGGAGAAGGAACATTCTGAATGCAATTTAGAATTCTACTACAGGAACACAAACAATTTAAGCGAAATACAGTTTGTATTTACAGTTAAACTATGTGCTTGTACTTATTAGAGAGGTGTTTAATTGAATAGGAAAGTTATTTTTATGTAAATAATATGGCTGTCAACGTCGATTAAAAGTCAAAATGTAGGTATTGATGACAAAGAACAACACTGACTGTACAAAGTCTCCAACGTTGACGTCTCACGAAACGAAATAACTATAGGTATGTGGTTTCGTGAAACCAAATATCTATAGTTAAAGGCTTAGACTCTGACGTTCAGAAATACTTTATTACACCTTGACTACCACAAAATCAGACTTACAAATTTTAGTGTTTGTTGGTCACCGGAGCTTGCTGTCGCGTTCAAAAATATAAGTTAGTTTGGATAGTAATAATTTTTTGAAAGTCTAAGAAACCGATGTTTTACAGGTATACAGCTGGGTCGTTCACTTGCGCCGATAATATTGATATGGCTTCTAGGCTTCTTCTCCTGAAAATTTGGTATACCCATGTACTGAATCGTATGACTGACCTGTTTCTGCTGCAAAAAGCAGTGCATAGCCTGCGTGACGTCGGCGGCGTGGATCGAGTTGTGGTACGGGTTGGTGCTGTGGTACCCCTCCTCGATGAGGCTGAACAGCTTCCAGGCCTTCACCGGGTCCAGCTTGAAGTATGTCAGCAGTCCGTATACGTGAAATAAGTGCACGCAAAGAACCGGAAGACAACGTCCTGTTGACAAATATAGTTTTTAAAGATTTTTTATTTAATCGAATCAAGTTTAAAACAATTTTAAAATACCGAAGCTGCAACGATAATGAGTATAAATTTGAGTAGAAGAGAAATAATAACAAAAATGCAAAATTCGTATTAATGGAGAACCGTCAAAGGTAGGAAATTTGTACATATTCCACATCAGTCGTACGCTGACGACAGGAGTGTTTATAGTGCTTATTTACTATTGGATCGGGTTGAAGTTATTCAGCACAGAATATAGTTAACTTCAGCCTTATCGAATAGTTCCGATATCTCGCGATAGGCACTTAGGGCGCGCGTTCAGTGTGAAATATTAGCGCCAAACCACATCAGCGGGCGGGCGCGCTCGCGCGATCGTTCTGGATTATGTGAGCCATGCGCGACGCTGCGGCGCGCGGCAGGCGGAATGTAGTGCTTCGAATACCGCACCAGTAGTGTGTGTAAATACCGTCGGTTACTGTTAATAGCTTCGATGTTGTTGTTCGTTTACAACGTTTGCAAGATATCATGTATAGGACGCCATATCCAAATATGTAGGCATAACAGCATAACGTATGGTACACACTATCGACTTGAAACAAAATAATAACCTGCGTCGCAATTTGGAAATAGACATAGCAAAGTAATTTGTTGTTCACACATTTGACTAATGTAAACAAGTGCACTAAGTACATTTCAACTGCAACAAACAGTTTTGTTTAACTTTCAAATCGACGACATAGATTGTATAAATAAATTTCCCTGTCTTTTACTACCTTACTAAGTACCTATGTATGCTGACCCACTTCGATTGTATATTATATACAAAGTTGTTTTTTACGATGCGAATTCTTCTTGCTCCCGATAAATATTTAAATCAATGTACTTTGTACAAAAATTTGTTAGTCATTCTATCGCAAAAAAAAAATTGAAATCATGCTTTGCCCCTGTAACCAATCAGGTACTTATTCAAGCAGCCGTTGTACGAACTGCCTAGGCAACTACCTAGGCCTAGGCAACTACCTAATCTTTAGAAGAATAACATAAATGTATTCCAAATGTTCTGCGACACAAACAAACCTTTAGGTCTCCCCTAAATTAGAACCTAATATATTTTTGAATTACAATAGACTACTTTGAATTTGTGATTTAATTCAATAGCAATGATAAAAATATAAAACAACAATAGTACTTCTAAAGCTAGACACTTGCAATTTATGGCACATGTTTAGTAGGTAGGATACCTACTTAAATAAATGCTATGCTTGCCCGATAAAAAATATAAAAATTTCGGCATTTCTTATTTATTTACGGCTTTCTGACGAAAGTGTTTGTAATTTGGAATTTTCTTTTTAATAAATTGTTCCTTATTATCATTAACGAAATTACATAATTGTTACATGTAGAGACCAGTCAGCGTAAAAATTTTGTATTTCTTGAATAAAGGTCTGCAGGACTCTATACCATATGCATGCACCAAACAAAGATCTAACACATTTCTTTTGGCATCTGAACAGCCTCTCAATATCTACCGATTTCTCCATATCATGATACCATATTGTAGTATCGATGCTACATGGGCATGGTATGCTAGGAGTGCAGTTTCTAAAGAAGATATTTTTTTGAGGTGCAGACAAGAACCTACTTAATTTTTCACAAACAGATCTTAAATGACTCTTCCAGTTATAGTTTTCATCAATATTTATTCATAGAAACTTAGTAGATTGCATCATGTAATTTTTTTTATCATTCTATTTATATTTAATAGTAATTTATTCGTCCGATAATTTATCAATAGCCGTGAAAGCGATGAAGCGATATATTCATACTAACGAGAAAAGCCGAGTTTGTAAATGCATTTTTAAGTGGTGTGGTCGCGTACATAAAAGGCTACAACCAAAGGGTAGAGGTTTTAATTGAATTTTACCACAGATAAAATAAAACACTACCTATTAATATAGGTTTCTACTTAAAAGTAGAGGCTGGCGCGTGGCAGCGGTTAGCGCGATCGGGTAGAGCAAGTAAAGCAATTTTCGAAATAATTGGTTTTCAAATGGTTGACCTTGAAGTTACATAAATCTAAAACTCTAGGTTTGTTGTTGTATGATAGTTGTTACGAACATCCGCATTGGGCCAGTGCGATTGTCTTCGGGACGTCCATTTATCCCTAGACAGCTATACTTGTGACATGTTACAATAACTAAATGCATATTATACAGCAGGTAACATTTAATGAGCTGTTAGAAGCTATAAAGCTTGAGTTCCGTGTGGTGTCGGACGCCAAGAACAGCACCAACTCATCTCTTTCCGTGGGTGTCGTATAAGACCCCGTACATATCGAAAAGCACCCTGGGTCACCCGCGCGGTAGCGGGTAATCCCAAGGAGGGTTGGTGTCAGGCAGATGGCCGGCCGTAAATACATTAACAAAACTTTTGCAATAATGAACGTGGAAGAAACGGACATTTTGCGCCGACCCTAAGTAACATGGGACCAGGGCAAGAAGAAGAAAAAGAAGAGACTGTAAAGTTTGAACACTGACACCGAAACTAATGTTTGCATCTCGCTTTACCCATAGGAGTGGCTGGCACGGATCGTCCGCCGCCGCCGCCCAGCCCGCGCGAGGCCGTCACAACCTCGCACTCCAAACGAGCGAAGTCACCAAAGCCGCAACTCTCGCCGCATGCCGGAAACCTTTGAAACTCTTCCGGCGATGGGTCACGTATCGTTATCAAAGCGCCGGGAAATTCTAGACGGTCAATTAAACCTCCCCCCCGCCACTTACAGCACTTACTTTTTCTTCTCATTTATTGTTTACTTTCATTTCATAAGCTGCAGACGTATTTTTTATATGTTGAACTGCAATTTTATATTTTAAATGCCACGTTTATATCGAAATCTATATTTATATAAAAATCAATTGCTGTTCGATTGTCTAGCTAAAACTCGAGAATGGCTGGACCGATTTGGCTAATTTTGATTTTGAAATATTTATGGAAGTTCAGGTAAGGTTTAAACGGTGAGAAATATAAATAATAAGTAACAGAAAATACTGAAAACGACAATTTAATTTACAAAATGATTTGTTTGTTTTGTTGTCATGGAAACTGACAAAGCGGGACGAAGTCCGCCGGGTCAACAAAATGTTCGTAGCTGTGAAACATTTGATGTCTTTTGTCACTTGGTTGTCAAATATTTATAGGTGCGTTCAGAAATTTGTCTGTTTCATAGCTGATGTAGAATGAGGTCCGATCTCTTTGGTCTGTTTTGTTGGAATAAAAAACAGTTCTGTTTCAGAAATAAAAAAAGTGTAAAAGTGTCAGTTGGTTATCGTAAAAAGAAAATCTATACATACTAGTGGTCGCCCAGTGGTCGATTCGACCGTAATTTTATTAAGGCTGCACGGATTGTATCCTAAGTAATGAAAAATTTAAAAAGATAGAAAGTAAGTTTGTTTGTTTGTTTGTTATTTGTTACGCTTTCACGCGTAGATAGGTATATTATCCAACCGATCATCATAAAATTTTGTACAAATATTCCCAAAAGTAAAATCAAAGAAGTATTATTAAAAATGTGAATTTGTTTGTTTGTTTGTTTCTCAGTACAAGATCTCCCGCCCAGAGTAGACTTACGAACCGATGGCATAATGACGTTCATAAGAGATATTTGTAGCATAAACTGAATAAATGATTTTGAATTTTGTTTGTTTGTGTAATACCTTTCACGCGTAAACTATTTAACGATTTGTTTTTTTTTGTCATAGAAACTGTCAAAGCGGTACGAAGTCCGCCGGGTCGTCAGCTAGTTGATAATAGTACTTGAAAAAAATCGTCTTTTCTTAAGTGGGACTCGAACCTGCGACGAGTTCAAGTGCTTTCAGTAACTAACTACACATGTGATAAAAAGTATACAAAGTTTGAAACGTACTTAAACATGTTTGAAAACTTAAAACCTAAATAAATCACAATAACATTAATAACGCCCGACGCTTCCGACTTATTCATAGTTTGAAATGCACGGTTACAAATGAATATCAATTTACTAACGACCTCGCGTTTCAAGTTGCTGAACAATTACTACAGTTAAACAACTACGGATGAATTAAATTCGAATTCGAATAAAATGAATTGGAAAACCAACATTTAGTACAAAATGTAATGTAGGTAGTTAATAAACCGGTGTTAAACGGGCGAGAGCAAAGAGTTTGAATAAATAAAATACAAATTAAACGATTAAATAAATCAGGCCGTACGTAGGTAACAGCCTGAACGAGCCGCCCAGCAACTAAGCTAAAACCTCCAGCAAGCAGAACCTACGTAATCAGGCCAAGATCAACAAACCCGGCAAGATCAACAAATCTCGGCTTATCTTCGCAATCGTGAGCAAGCAGTAAGAGTTGATCGCAATTTCTCGAAATGGTGTACTCTCTTAATTGGTGTGCCACAAGGAGGTATCCGGTCCCCACTTTAGCACACTCAGTTGGTCTCCTCAGGTCACCGAAGTAAGCCGGAAAGTCACCGCTGCACTACGTTCTCTCTACAGGCTTAAGAACTTCCTGCCTCACAAAACCAAAGTTTCGCTCGTACAAAGTCTTATTCTCTCAATTATTGATTATGCTGATGTTTGCTATCCTGATTTAAATAAGGACCTTCTTAATAAATTTGATCGTCTACTCAATTACTCAATACGCTTTGTTTTTGGTTTACGGAAATACGACCATATATCTTCCTATCGTCTTTAGCTTAAATGGCTGACCATCCCGCAACGTCGTAAGTCCAGAATTCTAACGACTCTATTTTCTATTCTAAACGATCCTAATTCTCCTTCTTACTTAAAATGTAGTTTCAGTTTCCTTAGCTCAACTCATGCCCGCCAACTTCGCTCATCAAATAATCATCTTCTCGCCACTCCTTTGGATCATTTAGGATTCGTTGCAGATTCCTTCACGGTTCAGGCTGTTTGATTATGGAACGCTCTCCCCGAAAAAGTCAGACAAGCTCCAAGTAAACTGGTCTTTAAAACAATGGTGTATAAACTGTTTCTACAGGAATCAACACCCACGTAAGAGATTCCCGTCATCTTTTCTTCTGTTATGTTTAAGTATAATTGTGTAGTCTATTTTTATTTGTTTTTTTTTTGTATGTATATTATATTATTATCATTCAATTTAATAAACTTAATATGTATATTTCAGTTCTTATAAATGTATGTAGTATATGTCTCATTTACGTTCTTTGTCGCACCGCTTACCAATTTTTCTGTCTAGCCCTTAGGTCGACTGGTAGAGAATGCCATTTGGCATTAAGGTCCGCCTTTTGTACTTTATTTTATTTTATTGTGCAATAAAAAATTAATCCGGACCTCTAATGGCCAACAGTAGAAACAAACTTTATTGCTACAAAACTGTCGCTCTGGTGCCTACGCGTACTTGGTTCATTAGAACCGTACCTAGAACTAACACTGCCCACAAAGGCAATTTTATATAGAACTTCCAACGACAAATAAGTATAAAAGAAGGTGGTGTTAGCAAAGATGTAGCTCAAGTAGCTTTTTAAAGTTATCCAACCGTAGACTCAGCTCGACAGTTTAAAAGCTAGCCTGCGGGAGCCACTTTAAGCTTAAGTAACTGTTGCATTAGTTCACGGTTTGTTTAGAAGAACAGCCTCACACTGCATCAGTAAATAACTATCCATTTGCCATATATTCAGATTCATTCAGATAGAATTACATTAATAAGGAGCAATTTTAACTTAATTAGGTACACTTTTGGAATACAGCAAATGTTTATTTGCGAGGAGCTCGATGGCGTATGAGGAGCTCGATGGCGCAGTGGCTAACGCGTCCGGTCTGCGAGTGTTGAGGTTACGCAACTTTCCCAAAGGGGTGACCAAAAGTGTATCATTTCGAGCTCCTCCGTGCTTTGGAAGGCACGTGAAGCCGTTGGTCCCGGCTGCATTACCAGTCGTTAACAACCACCAATCCGCAGTGTACCCGCATCGTTATTTATGACCCGTTCTCCCTATCCATTCATAGGGAAGACTCGTGCCCCAGCAGTGGGGACATGAAAATGAGCTGATGATGATGATGATGAAATGTTTATTTGATTCAAATATATCAGAATAATTTTACCTGCCTATAATCTGAACACTAATTACATACACACCATTATAAATAATTGAATCTATAATGACTTCGCCTGAAACTTTATACTTTAATTAATATATGTTTATTGTTTAGTTTTAATTAATAAACGTTATTGGTGTTTACCGTTTTAACAAAAGTAAATATACCAGATCAGAGTAAGTAAATCAAGAGAACGCTACCATTTTTTTGATTCAACAATACTAGACTAGAAGCATATGTGTAAAGTCATCAGGGTGCCTACTGTGAGTTTTGTTTACAATCCGTATTGATTCGATTACGTTAACGAAAACGAAAATTAGTAGGCAGTTTAGCACTGCCTCCTGGCGACAATCGAGAAGAGTTAAAATTTTGCCATACAAATTCTCGGAATGTCAAAAAAACTCACAACAGGCACTCAGTCATCATCACCATTCGCCTGTCCTGTTCCCAATCTTTTATGCAATCGGATCATTTCTTTCTTCTTCAATTCATTTTGATCAGTTGTCAAAAAAAATACTTATTTCTTATATCGTCATATCGTCTTTCACACAGTCTATCCATTATTTCATCGGTCTTTCGTTTCCCAACTTTCATTCCTAGTATAATGCTTTTCATCTTTCGTTCATATTTTTTTCATAAGATGTTCATATCAAGAGCTTCTAATTTTCTGTTCACTTCCACAAACTGTACAATTTTTCAATAGACTTTGAACTTTAAATATATGGCATATGGTTGAACATTTATTAAAGAAATTTGTCAGTTTTGGAGAGGTCGCTGTGCAGGCGTTTGTACTCCTTTCTTACTTTATCAATTCATGTCACACAACACATTCACCTTAACACACGCATCTCATCTCAGTGTAACGATTCATTTTACTTAAATGTAAAGATATCTTTGACTGCTTAAGGTGGTTCGGTCAATTTGACACCGACTTCACCCTAATTACAAGCTATGCTTAGTTTGGGTTAGGTAACTAGTGTCCACGTTATTTATACTTACGGCCTAAGACCGGCTACACGTGCAATAAGAGTGAGATACGTTGCCGACGTGCGTAAATACTGCGCGTTAACTGGAAAGAATCGCTTACAAACACCGTATTAGATGCAGCGTAAGTAAGCGTTTGCTGAAACACTATTTAATAACATTCCGGAATATTATTGATAAAGGCAATACCTATCTTCAATCTTCTTTGTAATGTTATTAAATCAATTTATTTAGGTACATTACTAAAACTTCATAACCACCTCGCCTCATTACAGTTCTAATAAACTTGCAAAATGAATCATCTCACCAAATGGAATGAGGATAAAAACGAAACACTTTAACTTATGCTATATCCAAAAATGGGAATCAAGAATACAATATAGGCGTAAGACAAACGGAAGTCGAAACCGATAGTTGTGGCCGTCCAGCATGGCCGCGTCGGTGAGCTGAAGGCAGCAGAATTGCAGAATTGCAGCAAGACAATTTGCCACAGGTTCAGCTGTATTGTAATGAAAAGCAGCGTCTGTAACAGTGGCCGCTATTGTTACTCCAGCTATATATATTGGTCGGACGCAAATGAAGCTATTAGCGGGTTGTGGGTTGGAGTTGTCATTTTCATAAACAGTTAAATCGGACGAACAACAAGAAGCTTAGGTACACAAAGGCGCTCGTGGTTTCAGGGTTCGCCTGGTAAAGTGGCTGGTTAGTATTTTATTTCTCCGATACATTTTAACATTCTGTACTCCCCTCCCGTACTCACTGCACGACAAATGGGCAGAAAATAGCGCGACATTCAATTTTCTGCCCATTCTCTCTGCTATTCAAATATTGTTAATGGACGGCGGCAGTGACTTCGCCGCGCATCCGCGTCGCCACCGAATGCAAGGCTCATCAAAGCATGCAGTATTAAACAGCTAAAAACACTTGCTAGCTATCACAAACTACGTTCGAACGAAATTATTTTGACCTCAGGCTGCGAAACATTTTACACAAATGAAATGTTTCGCAGCCTGAGGGCTCGTAAGCTCAACAGAATATTCTGAAACACGTCAATTTAAAAGCTTTGCTTTTTAGGGGAATGCAGAACGTTATATTATGACGTAGGAAACAACATTTCTCATTGAAAAATGTTGGTACGAAAAATAATTTTCAGATTCTTTTACACGTTCACGACGTGTGATGATGTTGTGGGCGTTACGTCATCTAACCCGAATAATTGTACGTGTAGGGAGGTACAACTAGGAACAACTAGAGCAGGGGGAAATTGTACTCGTCTAGTCACGCTGTTAACGTCGTGAACGGCCTACAGCGAAGCTACCAAATCACGGTGAAAACAACAGTAGCTTAAATATTTACATTGTTGCATGCACGAGTATATGTCATTGAAGAGAAAATCAGTAAACTCGTACGAGTATAACAAAATATAGGATTATTTTTGAGGCGAGATTATTAAGTTCGTGTCGGTTAAAAGAAGATTGACCCAGGTACTAATCTAGGGAAATCGGTTGAAGACCTTTTCAGTCTAATAGCTGTAGTTATATTTGTTTACCTTTTTAGCAATACAGAACTAACAAGTGGCTATAGAAAAATTCTCAGATAAATAACTGCCTTCAGGCCTTCATTTATTGGTGTTGTGTGTTGTAAAGTAGGTATTAGATCTCAAAGCAAAAACAACTCCATCATGCCACGGGAAATGTGATTAAAACAAAACTCCACGAGGTTGCCGCGCGACGTAACGCGAGCTCCCGCGGAGATTACCGCAAATTGTTTGCAATGAGATAACGGCTTTCACACAAATAATACATTATTCTGTATTAACTATGGAATTGCTATCTTATTTTGTTATAAGAGCCTTAACATTGAGTGAACGTTGAGTAAGAGCTATGCATTTGTTTTTTAACAAGTTTTTTAATCGTATTTATCGTAAAGTCGACCGAAGTGGAGAGACATTGCACGTCGTAGGGCCGGCCGTCCTGGAAGCGAGTGGCAACGGCGAGCCGGAACCCTGTCCATCGACAGCCACGACCACTCTGCCAAGAGTGCCCGATTAAGAAGAGAAGATATTAGGAGCTAATGGATCAGCTGTGGAGTAGGATTATGCTTCACTAGCCTTCCGCCAGCCGCTTCCTCGCACATCGTTTAAAAGGCCCTATATTGTAGGAGGAGGGAAATCGTACGCTGGGAGAGCATTCCATTTGTGCGACAAAGAAATTATTGACCAAATTTTTTTCTTTTGCGACGGAATAGTTGCCACAATAAATCAGTGACTCCAAAGACCAGCACGAAGCGTGGTTCTATGGAGTAAGGAATATATTATTTTATCGTTTTGAACCTTTTGCTTGCCTCTGCTAATGATAAACAATAATCAAATACTTAGATGAATTGGGATTGCGAGGCGGGTTGATCTTATTTTTTTAAAGAACATAAACTAGATACTTATAAAATAAAGTGAAAAAATTAAACGCCTACCCAACCCAGCCAGGAATCGAACTTGGGTTTTCAGCAATTTTTTTTTTTTTTTGATAGTTTTAAAAAACCTTACCTTCGTGTAAATCGTAAAGCTCCGTTTTGATTTTATATTTTTATGGCTGGGTGGAGGATATATGACGATGTTTGACGACCTCCGTAGCATAGTGGCTTGCACACCGGACTTTGGGCGGCACTAACTCTGAGGTCCCAGGTTCCATTTCCGGTCGGATCAATGTCGAAAATGAACTTTTCGATATTACGACAGTACTGTAAGGAAGTTATATGCAGCTCATAGTAAAAGTTAGTTTATTGCATTTGTATGTAAGCCTCTTTAGTCTGGATGAATATTTGAATCATCGAACATGTAAAATTAACAAGGTTTGCAACGGTTTGACAGTCGATAGACAGGAGCGAGACAGCCCGGCTCAAAGCCGAGGTGCTCTGAGATAGGTTTAATCCATAAAGTTAATATCGTTGGTATATTAACATTATGGTTTAATCTAATGGTAATATTATTATTTAGAATACAAGAAGTAAAGTGACACTTGTTTATATTCTATATCCTAGTAGGATTCCCTAAATAGTGGGAACACTACAGTACCGTCGTTGATTCTGATTTCCATAATACGTAGTTTCCATAGTACGTTCCTTAGTACGTAGCTACTTGCTTTTGGGATCAGGACAATGTTCCTATGTGATGTTGTCTAACATTTATTTATTTATGTTCGACGATTTGTCTAAGTGGATTTGAAATAAATTGCAAAAGGATTTTACGGTTTTTTTTACGGTATAATTTTTTTGCCCCCATGGATACCGAGACGCACGACTATAATGGATAAATAAATAAATAAAGTATATGTTATTCTTGTAAGAAATAAAGATTTCTAAAACAAGAAACTTAAATAATATTCTCCAGTTTATTAACATTTTACACTACACTTCCGTTTCTGTGGAATTTGGATAAAAACTAACAGGTGATAACTAATGTCAAACAACCCTTTAAACCAAAACTTTTATACAATATTTAAGTAAAATAAGCTTAAGTGTAGCAATTAACACTTAAAAATAAAAAGTAAAAACTTTTACACAAATTAACTTGCAGTAGCGAAGGGTTAATAACCTACAGCGAATGACCCGCGCCGCATAGAACAGTTTATTTATCACTAGTTCGTCCAGTAATTATAGTTATTGTAGTAACATCTACCGATACCCCTAATTAGACAATTATCTGTTGTAGCGCGGGCGCCTGTAAGTTCAGCGATTAATCTAGCGGAGCACGCCGGCGCCGCTCCATTAAGTAGCGGCAATTATTGACGGAACCTGATAAAATCTCATCCATAAAAATATGATCATATAAAGTTTATAAAACGCTTTTGAAACTTGAGCGTCTTAGGCACTTTAAGTTTGTTAAATATTTAAAAATCCTTAAGCTTACCACGCTCTAAAATATTAATAATAAAACATGATTTTCTGAATCAATGAAATACTTAGTTGAATGTGCATAAGGAGCGCGATAAGACTAAAATAATTTATTCTAAACTTTTCATTATTAATCTTTTGACCTTTTGAGCGCCACGGACATGTATAGAAGGCAATGTCCAATTAGAACGTTCAATAAACATACATAACAATTGGTTTGTTTTTCTTTGTTCGTAATACCTAAAACTCTAAACTTACATTTTTATTTCAATAGAGGCCTTTGTTTATTTAAAAACAGCAAAATTATTCTAGCCACAATTTTTTACGTGCCCCAAACGCCGTAGTCTTTATAGCAAGACGCCTAGTGATGTGATTCGATATTCACGTGATAGGTTAGAAATTTATTTAGAAATTGCTCAAATTGAATTCTGGGATCGTAGAGCTTGTTTTTTTTTTAATTTTTTCTCTTTGCAGTCTTTTTTTATGTTAATCCGGTTTTTACGAGTATATAATTGTTTTTATATAGTTGTCTTAGCAGTCGGGTTTTTTGTTTTACTTTAATAATTTGGTGTATTTCAAACTTTTTAGTTTCGTAAAGTAAATAACCAAGCATTTCAAAACCTACATAAAATAATTATATTAAAACGACTTACTCTTTTAAATAGCAAAGTCATAGCGCATACACCAATTGTCAATAATCTGATTAAGGGGTAAAAACGAAACTCTTGACGTCTAGTACTATTGACTGACAAGTTCTTTGAGTTTTTTAAACATGAGAATAAATTCTACTAATATTCCCGAAAACAAAACACCATAAAACATTGCTGTAAATGAAAATTATTAACTACATCTATGTCCATAGAAAATTGGCCATGTCCTTTAAATTCCGTAGACGTTGTAGTTCGTTAAAAGAAGTTTGATCGTGTGGTCGATCTAACATTTTTTTGGAGTCAAGACTACTAATAGCTAACCCGGCCAATGTTTTTACTTTTTTTTATGTAATTTTTTGTTTTTTTTTTAATTTTATTTTTACAAATTTTTGATTTTTTTTTATAGCCTACGTCTTTCCTACAGTTAAAACAAATCTAACAACACCTTAAATGTTAAACCATGCCGTTTGGGCTGTAGGGCGTGCCAAAGAAACATACATACATACATATGTACATACATACATACATACATACATACATAAATATATACATACATACATACGTACATACATACATACATACATACATACATACATACATACATACATACATACATGCATAACCCTCCTTCTGACGCAGTCGGGTAAAAATACACGTAAATATAATTTATCGATGGAACAATTGCCCTCATCACTACTTTTTACTATATATCTATATATTCGTAATAGATTTGTAGCGTGGCGCTCTGGGGGCACATCGTGTTCGAAATTGCTTGGCACTCAAAAGGTTAAAATGCATAATGTTAAAATGACAAAGAAAACGAATTAACACTTTAAAAAATTATCCAACACACTTCGAAATCCTGAGAAGTAAGTTCAAGTTATAACAATTCTAACAAGTGACAACAACTTAGTTAACTACAATTAATATGGCAGCACCACTTAATTAATGACGAACTTGAGTAACCAACTTGTAATTGCTTCGCTACAAATTCTAGTTTACACTAACTCAGTCGAACACTCGCTCTACACTCTGTAAACTGCACGCCTGTGATACTGAGAAACAATTTACCAATATGAAAGCACAAATACGAGTACATACAAGAACTTTACGAATTACTTTTAAAAAGTCTGTATCTAATGTTTTTTCTAAATGAAATCAATTATTGTTTTCATAAACAGCACAACCCAGTTTCGAAATTGCACAGCTTCACGATGCAATTCCCCGTAGTTATCAAATTAAACTTCAAAGCCCGCAGCCATCAGTATGCACCCTTAATAACGAAGCCGCACAAAAAATATTCATTTCTCTATTCCTCGTATTTAAATGAACTCGTCGCTCGGCGGAGGTTTTATAAAGGTTACTTTATAAAACCTCCGCCGAGCGACGAGTTTTATGTAATATTAAAATTAATGTAATGAATGTAAATTTATGTAATGAGACTTTCGATCAATTATGTACAAGAATGAGACTTATTGTTTTTTATTCTAGTGGGAAGTGCTGACTTCGGGCAGTTGACTGAAGGTGGAAGCATACACCCCTCACCCTATCCTTAAAAAACTGAGGACAATGTATCTGTGGTGTTTGGTAAATAACATTTATTTATATTTTCACTAAAATACTAAACTCCTCCTTTTTTACCCCAAATGAAAGTTGTAATACCATTAATTTAAACGTGTGATACATACACAGACCTATTCTGTGGATACATATAACCGAACTATTATTTTAAATTCTTCAAAAATACCAGCAATTTGGCCACTACTTAGCGTAGATTTCATATTTTCATGTAAACTATTATATTTCAATATAAAATATTGCCTTTTTCCAACCTGTAGATTCATTATAAATATTGGTAAAATCATGTTTCAAATCGGATAGGTTACTTCGGAAATTACCTAATTTGTCCAAACTTAGAAACTTCTAATACTAGTATAGATAAAGTATCGTAAGCGTATGTTAACAAACACTTATATTAAAGTAAAATTGGTAAAATCATCTATTTAAGCTAACTATTTTAACAAATACATACAATTACTAAACGCACGAACAATGCCAGCTTTTTTATTAGAGTGAACGTAAAATCTTGTTCTCATTATAACTTAAAAGCCTAATTGTCCTTAAACGCTACTCTGAAAAGGCGTAGATCGTTGCAGACTCTGTAACAGGCACTTTCAAGTTAAGCCACTTGAGTTATTTTTTTAGTTAGCAAAGTATTTTTGCTATATCTATAGTTTCATAATAAATCAAGAAATTTAGAATGTAAAACTTTAAGCTTAAATGAATATAATCCCATTTTTTTATTAGTTCTTTCGGGACAGAGTTGGCCAGCTACAGCCTTGACAGAGCGAGACGGGAAGCGACGGCGAGTCTTTGAGCATGCTTAGAAGAGCTCTTTCTGATGATGATGATAATGATGACGATCATGAAACATATTTCGCCGAACAATCGATTTGTTGAAGGACTACTATACATACTTTCGGCTAAAACCATCAGCTTAGAGTTAAAGTTTACCATTTTTTGTTTATTTATAAAACAAACAATGTAATATTAAATAATATTTGTAATGTGATTTAAAGGCGTTACCGTAATCATTCAAGTACATTTGGCTATTGTACCTATACGGCAGCAACTAATATAGGTATAATCCGGCATAATAAACACGCAAACCTGGGTCGAAATTATTTTATTTGTTCGTTTGCGGTGAAGACAATAAGTTCATGAGGGCTGGAGGCAAGGCAGCTAGTTAAAAGAGTTTAGTGCTCGCCTTATTGAAACCTTCGGTGACACTAAGGCTGGCATCTACCTCTGCCAGCGTATTAGCTTGGTTTTTAACTTTTAATTTGTTATATTTTTATGTTATATTTTTTGTATTATATTTTAATCTAATAAAACATTTAAAGCGAAGAAATTGGTTTCTTGAATGATAATAATATGTAAATTGTTGGTTCTTACTGTTTACATTTAATTTCAATATTATTATAGTAGAAACACGAACTGAAAATACTACAGTCTATAAGTTATGTCCCTAACTAATTAATGCTCTACGTAACTTCATCATAGTTCTGCTCCGACTCTCTAAACTAAAAAGAAGCTTGCACAAGATTGAAATAAACTAAGCCGGAAAAATACTACGTGTAACGGAAAGTTGCGTCAAAAGGGTTTAAAAAAATGTAGCTTGCTTTTTAGTTAAGTGTATGAGGTAGCTTCCGAGTCCCATTAAACTAACTTTTTCCCTGACTGGATCAGGTACAATGCTTTGACAGAAAACGTTCGTATTTCTTTCATATTTCAAATTAAAACTGTGATTTAGTAAAACATTCCTTTAATGAGAATTATTTTAGATCTTTTGAACCGTTTACTAATTGACGTATGTACGTACATGCCACTGCGCGAGTTAAACCCAATTAATGCAATAGCGAGCACACTCGTGATGCAACACACACGCCACGTTTCAGCTCTGGTTTCCACGAAAGCGGACATTTGCGGTAAACAGATGTCAAAGGATTTTGTTGCCTCTGTTCTACACATATTCTGTTTTGTTTCAAAACAGTATAACTTTGGTCGATGGACAATTTATCAACCGACATAATTCGTGTAGTTTTTAAACTTGGTACTAATAGTTATTCTTGAGATATCATAATAAACATACAAAAAGTCTCCGAGGATGAGGAGGAAGGTGTTAACTAGGAATCAATGTAATTAATACTTATATGAAGAAGCAATAATATTGTATTGTAAAAGGTTTCCGAGTTATGAGTATTTGAGTGTAAAAAAGGACTCCACCGCCCGCCGCCGGCTCACCCCCAGGGACGTTTAGTGCGTTCAGAAGGGCTCCACAAAGAATAACTGTAGCAATATTTAACTACGAACTATTTCGGTTGAATTTCATTGGCTAGACTATTTGCCCGTTTGTTTGATATTAATGTAGCAAATCTGTATGTTTTTTGTTAAGTTTATAGTTAATATGTCCACCTGAGGCAAGTAATTTTTTTTTCAAGTGCTGTTTTAGTTACAAACAATGCTTTTAACAGTTATCGGAATCGTGGGGGTTAATTTACCGAAATTATTTTTTATTAATACTTACCTGAATTTCGGAAATAGTTTAACTTCTTAATACTTACATATAAAATTATTCGTATTGTCGTATTTTATAGCAATATCAATGTGCGCATTTACAATATTTTTATATTTTGAATATTGATAACTTCACCAATCATTATGTAAAACTATACTTTTACATACAAATCCCGAATAGGCAGTAGTAAAATTTACGAGATAGTAAGAGAACTAGCCAGTTAGTTGTATTGGCAAGTTGTGAAGTAATCAATAATAAGAAATACAAATATTGTAAATGCGGACGTTGAAATTATTTAACGTTAAAATTAGCCCTCGTGTCCGCATTGGTCATTAAACATGATCTGTGAAAGTAACGCATTTCAATATCCCAGCTTGATCGGTTTGAGATCCAGTAACATTTAACACGGCATCGATCAGGAGATAATATCCTGGTCTAGTCAGTAACGGGCATATCATACCCATGGAGTTGTTTGAGTCTATAGGCTTTGGCACCTACCACCAGATGGACCATTTATGATTGGTATAATGCCTACACAGACTTCGTATTGCAACATTTGAATACACAAAGTAAAAAGAAAAGGGAACCAAAGAGTGATCGTGTAATCTGCCGATCAATCATGGGATAACGACACTACTTACTCTGAAGGGTTGGAAATAAAACATACAGGAATATTGGATAACATCGAACTTATCATATTGGTATCGGCTTACCGCAAAATTATTTGTGAAATTAATGGATTAGTTCTACTCCCTCTATAGCTTTGCACAGCAATAACCAATGGCCTATCGATGCACGAAGGAGCTCAAATGGTTGGTAATGATCATCTATCTCTTGAGCCGGCATTTCGAAAGTTGCTTTACTTAAAGATTGCAATCCAAACGCGCAAGCTGTAGCGCCAAAGATCTCCTATGGACTATTACGTGTGTTTTTGAAAATTGGAAAAGTTACTCTTGAGGTGTATTAATAAACAAAGTGAAAGTCCGCTTGAGGGTGAGTGGGACTTGCGACTCGAAAAAAGGTAAACTTGTAACGTTCCATCACAGGCTGTATGCACAACTACAGTTCTTATGTGAATTATACCCAAAGGAATATAAAAGTATTGCAGTGATTCACCAGTTATGCAAAAATAACAATTATTAAAGGAAACAGGAATAGGTACTTTTGCGCAGATCATTATCACAACAAATTCCCTTCTCCCTGAAGCAGCAACTCAGATCATCGGCGCAGAAAGATCGGCTTTAAGTGTCTTGTTAGCGCGAGGCCGGTCTAAACGAGAGAGTTAACAAGATCAGATCATAAAAAAATTTAAAATTCCGATATCTCGCGAAGAGTAATTCAATAAAGCAAACTCAATTGTCAATAACAATCAGTCCAGTAAGATCGGCGGCTCCTCCGACTTCCGTATTTTCACTGGAAAATTGTTAAAATAGATTTGAAGGAATTATCAAAAGTAAATAAACATGACGTTTTCTTAAAAGTTGGCAACAGCTTGGGCTAGTCATGGCTTGTGTTGTATGTAAACAAATTGCTATATAAATTAATAATAACAACCATGAAAATATTGTATTTTTCCTTTAATATACGTTACCCCGAAGCTTTATCTATTAACCCTAGACCCTATAATAATACTGCATGGAAAACTTTTGAAACTGGAACACTGCAATAGAAATACTTCTGCTAGACGCAGAATATTTATAGGCATTGGCGGTAGATTTTTTTGTATATACAGAAAAGGTTGTCTTTCTCCGAGCGGAATTCTAACCTTCTGGGATACCAGGACAGGTAGACCAATAGACTACGAGATGCCGTTCAACTCGTGCAATTTAGGTCAACACAGCTAAGTCGTAGATCATTTTTGTTTGAACTACAGAACGCTATTAATATTAGGCTGGAGAAAAAGTTTCTTCGCATTTTTTAAGAAAATTTGAAAAAAAAAAAAATATAGTTTATTTACATTTTACTAAAGTATGTAGGTGCCATTTTGTTCGATAACTTTTTGCCATCTTGTAGCTACCTACACACTACACTACGACATGATTTCATTCCTATAGAAATTTTGGGAGTTCTGATCAAAATACCACGAGAAGTGGTTTTGGCAGTCCTCTAGTAATGTTAACCTGACACTGCCTAAAGAATTCTGAAGAGACCGAAACAGGTGGAAATCTGTAGGTGCAAGGTCAGGACTATACGGCGGATGCATTAACACCTCCCAGCCAAACTCTCTTAATTTTTGCTGAGTGGCTAAAGATGTGTGAGGTCTAGCGTTATCATGATGAAAAACCACACCCCTCCTGTTGATTTATTCCGGCCGCTTTCTCTCAATTTCTTGCTAAAGCAAAAAAAATCTCATCAGTTGTTAGCAGTAGAGTTCAGAATCGATGGTCCTGCCTGGTGGTAACAGCTCATAATGAATAATGCCCTTCCAATCCCACCACACACACAGCATCACCTTATTTCGAGTTAACCCGGGTTTCCACAGTCTGTGAAGCCTGACCGGCCTTTGACCACGACCTTTTTCGCACGTTCTTGTCATACGTGATCCACTTTTCATCACCAGTTATCAGCTTCTTCAAAAATGGTTCGGTTTCATTAGCTCGTAATAAAGGATCACAAATGAGAAGGTACACGGTTCATTAGGTTTCTTTCAGTGAGCTCGTGAGGTACCCAAATATCGAGCTTTTTTGTGTACCCAGTTTTTTTTCAAATGCGCCAAAACTGTTTTGTGGTAAATTCCTAGTTCTTCAGCTACGTCGTTACTACTGTGCCGAACTTGCACTACTTTTTCAAAAATGGCATCCATTTTATCCGTAATAGGGCGACTAGAGCGATGTGCATCTTTGACATCAAAATTTCCGGATTGAAAACGATTATACCAAATTTGTGCTACTCTCACAGACACTGCACTAGGTCCATAAACATCGCAATCGGCTTGCGTTGCATTTTTACCTTTTTTGTAGTAAAATTTTAAAATGTATCGAACGTCTTCATTAGATTCACTCATTTTGACAGTAAGAAAAACAAATGAAAATCACACTATTTCCTAATTTGAAATTGGAATTATCTTCTTTAAAATTTAAACTTTTAATGATACCAAAACCAGCCAGATACAAATAGTATAGCCAAAGAGCTTTTATTACAAGTTCATACATACCTACTTACTATATGCGAAAAGACTTTTTCCCCAACCTAATATGTAGTGTCAATTCCAAAGAAACGTCCGATTCCATTAATGTTCAAAGAGCTTTATTATTGAAATGTTGAAACAGCCTTAATTGTGTTGACGGGTGATAATCAAATCTACGTTATGATTAACAGAATAAAATCAATCAGCTTTGGACTCGCAGCCATTTAATTTGGCCCGTATTGGTCGTCCCATTAGCCAATAAAGCCGCAGGACGCCGCGCCGGCTGACGGCCTTCCGATCAACATGTGGTCATTGCTGTTATGTCAGCTAATTGACTGGTAAATAATAGACAAATAACGATTCAAAGACGTTTCCACGCCGACCAATGTTGTAGATGTTGCAAATTGTCCAGTTATGATTATTTCTAACAACAATTTCATACATTGGTGATTTAAGAGTATTCTGAACGGGCTTATTATCATGTTTTTGTTCTCTTCGAGTAACTAATGTTTCGGCATAGTTGCACGCTGCATGCAAGCTTTTAGTGATACGGCCAACCTAAGAAAGTGCTTTATTCTCTCGTCAACCGACTCGAACGCCGAGTCTAGGAAGAGACAAGAACACGCTTGCGTCCTGCCATCATATGCCATCCCCTTTAGAAAACCTCTGAAGATTGTTCGGTCACGGCTTGAGGAACCTTAAAATTCTCGCCACCTATAAACACAGATACGTTAAATACGTCATAGACGGTTAACATTATTTCCTAAAAGAAAACAACACTATTGATTCTTATCCCCCGAATGAAACCTGAATTATAATTTATTTTTGTCTTAGAGTAATACGAGCAATAATAATAATAATTTCTTAGAATTTGCCACGAAATTAATCAGTCCGGTCAGGTATCGACATACATACCTATATTGATTTTTCAACTGTTTGTTATATTATTAATCAATTTGATAAAATGGCTATGCCCCAACTATGACTGAGCGGAGCGCGCTGTGAAAATCGACTTCTCGTAAAATTTGTGGATATTACATTCAAATTCTGTTTTTTATGTGATATATGAAAGCCAACAAACCGTTTTATGTTGAAACCGTTTCGGCTTAAGTATTTTGTTTTATCAATGACAATAATATAACAAATTTTTTGAAGGAATAGCAAGATAAGCATATAAAAACATTAAAGAATTTTTTTAAATTTATTGTAAAATTATCACATATAGAACATTAGGTTAATTTATTCACACTAGTAGTCGTGACGTGTTTAAAATTCGTCTGTATTTGACAATACATACAATGTTATGTAAGGATATAATACATAGCTTTTATCTTTCTGCACTCCTCCTCCACAATTATAAACTTTAATTATGCCAAATCTTACATTCGCATTGCGCGTACGACACGTAATTAAAAAGGGGTAAAAAATGTTTTTCTTCACGTATTTATTTATAGATTTTTCAATCGGACTCTTTTAGGGAATAACTTATTAAAATATACCGAAATACCAATCACCTAATAATTATATGGCCGTCTGCTGCAAGCGTGCATGACACACCGACTGCGTGAAACGGATCCATGCTGGATTAGCCCGTTACTAATATCCCGGAATTGGCACTAGCAATTCGATTTGAATAGCGTACAATCATATTAATTACCCTGCATAAGATTTCTATATTAAACAGTTGGATTCTAGTTATGCCGTGCATTCCGGGTATTAAAATACGTGTTTGTCGCATTACATGTCCCAGAAATTTTAACCCTTTTTCTCAGATAAATGTATTATGAGCAAAGGTCATGTGTGTATCAAACCAGGTTACAAGAGCGCGCAATATTCGCACTCCCAACTGCTGCATAGTATGTAAATACATTTCAGGGCGAAACTGATTTATTGTAGTCGTCTTTGACATACATATGGTACCTACTACTAACTGGGAGAGACAATTGGCAAATTGCAAACAACCCGTTGAATTGCAGATATAAAACCTTCAATCAAAGGCAGGTACGAAGGTCCAAAGTGTTAAGCTTGTTACTGGCAAGATAGAAATTAATCAATTGAATCTTGTTGAAATAGCACAATTGAAAACGACTTTATTATTTCAACTCAATTGAATGCGTCCGAATCATAACCAAAATGATTAATCGTTCGATTCCTTAGAAACAGTTTAGATCTCAAACTAAAATACTGCGGGCCGTGTTCCCCTCTGCGCGTGAATGCTATCTAGCCATTGCATGAAAGTGTTGAGTGCAAACTCGCTGAAAAATTAAAGTTCATTTTTGTAGTAGTATAAGAAAATGTATCCAAATATGTGTAACCTATGTAAACCTATGTAATCAATAATACTAAATATATAACCCAATTTCTTCTCATAATAAAGTCAGTCTTAATTCAACACTCGCTTGTTTTACTCATCTCCTGCCACGCGCCCTACATGGCGACCCTGCAGTTTTCCGATGGCTTACGAAATCGTAGGCTCAGTACAATAATGTCTGCTAGAAATTACAGCTCCCTAAAAGATGCGATACAGGCAGCCCAAGATGAGGAGGCTTCGACATCTTCCGCTGGAGAGGTGATGGGTATGTACAAAAGGAATTTTTATAACTCTAGGAATTTTCATAACAATTCTAGGTACCCACGAGGAGGACGTAATCGACAAATGTCGTCATTTCGAGGACAATACAACAGGACTCAAGGAATCTCACAGCGAGCGAGTTCATGGCATCAATCAACCTCGCGTGGTCAAGGACAACGAGCGCGTTACAATCGAGGTACGTTTCATAATTATCGCGGAAATCGAGGGATAAGCAAAAGTACAGTTAACGTCATTAGTGAAAATTCAAATTCTACGTCAGACGAACCGCGACTAGATCAGTTTTTTCGTGAATAAACAAAACCATTCAATTTTTACTAGCAATAATAGCAATTGCTTTGTTCATTTATTAGTTTCTCCATGTAATAAGACTTATTCATTCTTGGTCGATTCGGGCGCCTCATTATCGGCTATCACATATACATACGTTATCGAATCATGCATTCCATTCCATAAGGAGAGTGTAACAATAAACGGGCTAGGAGGCGAAGTGCAGACCATTGGATATGTTTATGTTCCATTAACTATTAATAAACATGTAGTTAGTCACAAGTTCTTTGTTTTTAATTCACTGCCAATTTTGTCAAATGGAATTTTAGGACGAGATTTCTTAAAAAGGTATGGAGCGTATTTAGATCTAGTAGGCCCATTTGAAGTTGATAATGATAATTACTCTTATGCTCTAACATTCCAATGTGAGCTCACTAAGTACGTTGAGGCATATCCCTTAATTTCTAAAAAAGCAGAAGAAGTAGCAAAAAGTTTCGTTCACAATTTTATTCTCAGATATGGAGTACCGAAAGAAATCACAACAGACAGAGGAAAAGAGTTCATTGCATCCACATTTCAAGAGGTATGTAAATTACTTAAGATAAAACAATTAAATTCTACTGCTTATCACCACCAGTCTCTTGGTGCGTTGGAAGTGTCACATAAAAATTTAAATGCTTTTCTTCGTATACAAACTGATAATCACCCTGAAACGTGGAGCAGTTGGCTTCCTTTTTGGTCATTTGCATATAATACGACAGTTCATACCGAGACTAATTTTCATCATCATCATCATCTCAGCCAAAAAGACGTCCACTGCTGGACATAGGCCTCCCTCAAAGATCATCAGAATCATTTTGAGGAGAATTTGCCATAATCGCCACGCTTGGCAGGCGGGTTGGCGATCGCAGTAAGGTGAGAATAATCACAGAGAGACGCTGCTGCCCATCCTCTGGAATGGTCCCATAGTCGCCTTCTACGACACCCACGGGAAGAGTTGGGGTGGTGCAATTCTTTACCCCCGGCACCACACGGGATAATTTTACCCCATATGAACTAGTATTTGGTAAGAAATGTTCATTGCCTAGTAATTTGACTACAGAGTTAGAACCGCTTTATAACTATGATCACTATCCATGTGAACTAAAATATCGGTTGCAAATAACACAGAAAGAGGCAAGGAATAATTTAATAAAATCAAAAGAGAATAGAAAAATTGTATATGATAAATATACTAACGCTGTAAATTATAATGTGAATGATTTAGTATTAGTAAAAAATGAAACAGGTAATAAGTTAAGTCCTCTGTATTCAGGCCCATATAAGGTAGTTAAGGATAATTCACCAAACGTAGAAATAATTAAAAATGGTAAAAATGTATTAGTGCACAAAAACCGCACAAAATTGTATTTGCAATAAAAATATTATTATTTGTTTTTAATCTAATAATCTAACATATTGTGTTTATCTAATAATCAAGTAAATCTGTTAATGTTTTTAAAATGTAATCTCAAGAATATTTTACTTACTTACTTGTATACTTATTAAAAAAAAAAATGTATCTTATTTGTCACATTTTTTTTTCTTTTAGATGGATGGTGTAGTAGTATAAGAAAATGTATCTAAATATGTGTAACCTATGTAAACCTATGTAATCAATAATACTAAATATATAACCCAATTTCTTCTCATAATAAAGTCAGTCTTAATTCAACACTCGCTTGTTTTACTCATCTCCTGCATTTTTATATTTTTTTCATAATTCAAAAAGATTTTGCTTGTCTCTTTAAGCCTGATTGCTAAGCCTTCTACATTGTTTCCTGTAAATTTTTTCAATTACTTCGTTCAATTACTATATTAGACGTTTTATTTAAATAAATTATAAAAAATATATTTATTATTTTATATTTAAATAAATCCTACCACTAATCAAACCGATCACAATAAATATACGCTTGGAATCGAACGCGAGTAGAGCATAAAGGAGAAATTAAATGCCTGAGAACCGTATCAGCAGCAGTGCAGTATCGGGCCATCATTTCTAACTAAATCACAACAAATGTTACAACAAATCGAAATTAAGTATTTGAACGACAACAACGAATGACGGATACTATATTGCGTCATATTGTGAACATGTATGATCCCTTTCATTACTTTGCAGAAATGTTTATCAAACATTATAAATTAACGAGATTTATATGGGTGCTATAAGTAAAAAAATTAAATGAAGGCGAAATCACCAGATTATTAAATACACATAACCGGTATATAATTTATTTATTAATAGTCTCTGTTTGCTACTCTTCATAAGCTGTGACACAAAATATGTTTCATGGTTTGATGTATGTGGAGTTGTAGTAGTTATGGATACCAATAGAAAATTAGATAAAATATTAGTAAGGAAACCATTTCTCGTTGTGCTCAACTCAGTATATTTTAAATCAGAAAACACATTTTTACGGCTCTTCTATTCAAATGATATTATTATACGGATAGGTATTTATTTTATTTTTACGAGTGTATTTTTGTGTACGATAAAGTATTCTATTAAGTTAACGATGAGGATGAAAGAAAGTTTAGGTCTGCATAAAATATTCGCAGGCAGTGTCGCCAAGAAGAAACACTGTAACTCAGTCATTTGGACGACGAAAATACAATACAGTGAAATCAAAACTGCTCAAGTACGATAAAACGGCGTAAATGGTTTGTATACGGTATGGTTCTCCCGTCAATCTTGCTCGGTATTTGATTGACCCTCAATTAGGCCTCACGTACCTATGCTAAAATCAAGAAATCGCCTACATAAAACGAAGTGTCCTTAAAATGTTCACAGATATTGTATCACCACAAAGAGTTACAAAATGTTACAGATTTAACTGGCGTGAAACAAGCATTAGCCACGGACACCACCTGACCTGAAAACATGTATTTAGACAAGCCACATAGAAATCTAAGAAGGCCTTCCATTCGCCTAATGAGGAGTAAGTGATGAAATATGTTAATGAAGAACGGTTTGCATTATGTGTTTGTACAACGCTCAACAAACAAAGGCCGGTTGTAACGGAAAATCGCTGTTGCGGTGGGATGGCTTATTCCAACAACTGTTTTCAAAACAGACTGTACATTCGTTTTCATTGATTTCTTGCTAAGTTTTAATTAGTTTTTTATTTTCTTACGTATTATTAAATTACGCTACATATTATATTCTTTCTTTTTAGGGTACAATGAAAAATAAATAAAAATGAGGTTTATTTAATCACAGTTTTTTGTAAATCGGTTTAAAACCAAAAAGGTATGCGTAGGTACATTGTATGGCCTGAAAGCCTGAAATTAATTATTTTTGTAATCTCTATCTTAATGCATTGATAACAGTTGCCTATACATTCAACTGTTTTATTTTTTATTGACAATTTTATTAAAATATCGTTTGTCCTAGTGCGACATAATGGACTGATATCAACAGAATAAACAAATCATCAATACACTCGTTACGTAACTGTGCTGAACTCAAACCTCATTATCGGGTAGGTAATCACATTATAGACAGACATTGAGGCTGGAGTAGATCAGTCAGCTATACCTTATGCCAATTAGCTACATAGCTACCGAAAGCCAATAGCGAGATTTGCTTACTATGCACTAACGATTCGATTCGATCGGTTGAAGAGAGTGCTATTGAGAACGTGGCACCCTATAGAGGCATGAAGGCTTTGGCGTGCATACAGTGGGCCCTCCGCGAGAGAGCCTCTCGATTGCGTGTTTGCAAATCACTAGGCGTCTGCACGATCCGTGTGACGTACTGGGGCTTAAGAGGCATCCTCGTTGGGCCCGAATAGTCGGGCCGTAGTCTCACACGGTCTGATATAACTACGTAAAGAATTTCCTCCAGGAAACAAGAAAGGTTGCAATCTTTTTGTATTTTTTTAAATAATTGCTCATTACAATGAGCTCATACTCAAGCAACTATCAATTAGATATTAAGATGACGTGCAAAATTTTCATACCTTTGATGTGAGTGATATAGGTATTATAACAAGGTGATCATATCGGCGACGCATTCGTACTCTAAGGTTTCTTGGTTTTCATTGTGATTTCAATTAATTGGTTTTTAAATTAATTTAATTTTAAACCAATTTAGATTACTACTAGTTTTAGAATACATGACTAGACTATATGACCAAATGTTTGTGATGAAGTTGCTGGTAAATAAAGGTTGAAGATAGTCAACTCATTTTTCTCATTCTCGTTTTAAAAATACTGGTATGAGTCAACACGATTTTCACATATGCTACACAATATTTATTTTTATAGCCATTTATCTGTCCCGTCATAATGATATTTGTTTCCTTCGTTGGTTGCTTACATTCTAAATGTTTTCATTTAAAATGTGTAGCAGTGATTGACTAGCGTGTGAGTAGTATTATTTCTTCTGTGGTATGGACAAAGACAAAGGGCGCTTTTGAAGCCGTTATCATACTAATATTATGAAGCTGAAAAGTTTATTGTTTGGTTGAACGCGCTAATCTCAGGAACTATTGGTTCGAATTGAAAAATTATTTTTGTGTTGAATAGTCCATTTATTGAGGAAAGCTATAAGCTATATCAAAAATATGTTTAAAAATAAAAGTACACCAGTGCGAAGCCGGGGCGAGCCGCTATTTTAAATATATGTGAACGAACTAAACTTTTTTTATATGTGTAGCAGGCATCCATACGTATAATATTTTATGTGACAGCTAAGCCTTACTCCGCAACAATCCTAATATGAGCGATTTTATACAGGAAGTTTTTGTTTGATCCGAACCCGAAAATCCATAAATCTATGAGAAATAGCGAAAAATATTCGATGAAGTCACGGGGCCGAATTTGATACAAAATAATAAATCATTAAATTTCAGAAAAAGAATGGGTTCGGTCCTGGAATTGAGCCAGTTTAAAAAAAAACTCTTGTATTATTATATTAGCCAATGGTGTCGCTTGCAATAAACAAATTTTCTGAAGTAATATCATATCTCAAACTAAAGGGATAGGGCCAATTTTTGTGTTTTACTCAGTAATATCAGTTGCTTACTCAGAACACATACTGTATAGATTTGGTGATATCTCCGAAATGTTGCGGTTTCGAGGTTACTTGTAGCAATTATTGTTCGTCTAAAATATCTCTATGCATTAAAAAAGTTCCTGTCCTGCACAGGGCATTTGAAAAAAGCAACAACTTTTTATACAAATTGCCCATTGCCCTTTCACACAGAACATACAATGGTTGAGTCGAATACTCCTTCCACACCAAAATGTCGGTGGCTCCGTACCACTTGTTGCATGGCGATCGCAAGACTATAATATTTTGCGCCCATTCTTCTCCACAGCTAAAAAATAGACGTCCTGAATGGGTAGTAGGTAAAAATGTTTGGACGATTCAAAAGCACTTTTCTAAAGTTTATTTGAATAAAAAATATTTGACTTTGACTTTAACAAAATACGTGAGAATCCGCCTAACTAAATAAACACTTTATGTCTTTAACGTTCAAAGATTATTTGTAAGTAATTAAAATTAATTAAAACAACAACTAAAACTACGTCAAAGCTGCGGTAGAATACCAATAATTCGTTATACATGATTGACAGATATCGACTTAATCTCTTGGAACAATGGTATTAATACTATAGCAAAGCAACAAGTATAGCCCGTAGCACCGGCTCTTCAGCCATAGTAAAAATAACCTGCCTGAATAGTATATAATCTTCCTTCGGATCTTGTGCTTGTATCAGTTTGGGATGTACTCTCGGTCGATAATATAAGTACAATGTACACTGTAATCCGTATGACGTGCAAATAGTGCAATGTAGAAGTGATTGATAATTGTGCTTTTTTTTTAAGAGAGTTTGCCGATTGCCTCTGACGGCATTTTCAGCTTCACCGGGCTTGTTTGGGGGCGGCGAGAAACTTAAAGAGTTCCTCAAGCCGTGTGAGACGAATCACCTTCGGAGGTTTTCTAGAGGGAACGGCATCACGCACTAGTGCGTGTCTTCGTGCCCTACTAGATTCTCCAAAAGGCTCCGATCGGATCGGGGGAACAACCCGAGGGCGCCTCTAAAGGCCCGGACCTCGGCTCAGGTTGACCGGGCCGTGGTGGTGATAATTTTGCTACGTAATGTAATAGTGTAGTGTGTGTAACATATTATGCTAATTTTATATATTCTTAACAAACAGCTTATCCGCTACCTAGAAGAACACCCCTTAATTCACGATCGCCAATACGGGTTTCGGCCGAAACGGTCAACGGGTGATCTTCTAGCGTTCGTTACACATCTCTGGGGTGAGGCTATTGATAAGCGTGGTGAGTGTTGGTGGCTGTTAGCCTTGACATAGCAGGCTTTTGATCGGCTCTGGCACAAAGCTCTTCTCTCCAAGCTCCCGGCATACGGTCTGCCTGCTCAGTTCTGCAACTGAGTGGCTGGCTTCCTACATGTGCGGAGAATCCGAGTACTCTCAGACGGATGCGCTTCGCGGTTCATTTCGGTGAACGCTGGTGTCAAGGGTCCGTTCTATCCCCCACGCTGATACTTCTGCATATCAATCATATGCTTTCACTTGGAATATTCATTGCTATGCAGATTATAGTACAGTGCACGGTGGATTTAACGGTCACCCAGCGGCAGGCGGTATGATGTCAATATTATTGAACAAGTTGGGTGGTGATTGTCTTTTTATTAATTAAAATTAACTCATCTAACTTGCGAGCTTTTGTCCTTTTTATTCGGTCTATCTACTGCGCGAGCGGAATGCAACGAGTTAAATACGTGACCTGTGTGGAGAGTGTAGTGGAAGAAAGCCTTCTATTCAGATTACACTGTGCACTCAGCTCCGACTTGTGCTCGGTATCTCCGAAGCGTTCAATTACACGCGACGACGCGCCCTTTCTATAAATACATGTGTAGGTACAATTTCACACATTTTCAACTCATGAGTGCCATAATTATTATTAAGTAGTGTAAAGTATTTTTTACATTTTAATTGTAATGTATTTATTTTTCTTCAAATAATTAAATAAGTCGGTAGCAGCAAGCGGCTTACAAACCTTCGCCTCGCCGACGACCTTAGCCTCATTCTCGAACGGAAGATGAATAGTTCGAAGACTTTGTATACGACTAATAGCGTAAATCGTATCGTAATCGTAGGGTCTAGAAAGATGGGCATGGTATACAGTTCGTCGATGAGTATACATACTTGGGCCAGTTAGTCTTCTTCGAAAACAGGCAGGATTAAAAGATTGATCGTCGGATCGACAACGCCTGCAAGAGCTACTGGTTTATGAAAGAGAAAGGTGAGCTTCCGCTTGTCTTGAAAAGCAGACTCGTCGACATGTGCAATTGTGCATCCGGTTTATTAACCTACGGCGCTACGAACTGAGCTTTGACCTAACATCAAAAGTCTAAAGTCCAGGTTTGCAATCGAGCGATGGAGCCCAGTAAATTTGGTGAAAAGAGGACAGATTCTGATATAAGTAGTCCGTAACACTACACTGCGCTTCAAAGCCAAAATCATAGATGTTGGAGTCGCGACCGATGGACTGAAGTGGAACAGGGTGAAGATTGTCAGTCCATGTAATAGACACCGGAGATGTGGCAGGCCAAAACGACGATCCCCCCATCTTGACCACTTTCTTGCCAGAGTGGTATGAGGTGCCCCAGGATAGAAACTAGTGGAGACGCAGAGGGGACGGTTGTTGCAAGACTGAAAGTTTATGTTTATAGATATAGTGGTAAACATGTACAGTCTTGACACTAGATGGCGCTAGTAGGTACATAGATTGTAGGCCTTTGTGGGACACAAGAAGACTCCAAAAAAATATAATAAAAATTGTTTATTGTATTACTTAAGCAGCACACAAGAATTTACAACATCAATTTACCAGCTCATTTAGAACTTAAGGTCCTTTTAAAGACGTACAAGAATGTCAAAAGATACTATTATATTTATGAGAGAGATATTTGAGTTATTATACAGCTATTAAGGGATCCGCGTAAGCTTAAAGTAGTTACCAGTTGGCAGCCGACTCCACGGAGCAGCAGCAGACGACGCGACTGTCGTCGCGACACTACTGGTTTCTATGTATTTCTATGAAATTCTTTCCGTAGCTCTAGCGACACGTCGCTCGGCGTCGTCGTCATAGAAATACATAAAAACCAGTAGGTAGTGTCGCGACGACACGTTGTCTGCTGCTGCGTGGAGTCGGTTTAAAACAGAAAATCAAAACTTTAATTTTAACTTTTGTGAAATTTTAGCTAGCTTTATCGTTCAAACTGTATATAGGCTGGTTTTTGTATGTGATCACTTACTTACTATTGCACTAAGTGTTATTATGTTATCACTCGATACTTGTTTCAATGGTGTATGCGACCTCCATTATAGAACTTAATCTTATAGGGTAATTAGGCACTCTTGTGAATACAGTGGTTTTATAACTACTGTCTACAAGAGTGTTTTAAAACTAAAAAAAATAAACTACATCAATAGTACAGCTTTAGCCCACTTTACTGACAGAGTCGTCATCACGATCATCCATATCCGCCGTAGTACAGCTAGTAAGACTTTATAGTACCCTCCAAATATCGTATAAGCTGTATAACAAAATGTCGCCATTTTAGAACATTTTAGAACGAATAATATAACTATTTACTGGCGCGTTGAAACACCATCAGATTTCTAAGATTTATCTTGTACTTGTAATTTCACTTTGAAATATAAACATAATGCGTCACCATTATTGTATTAATCTTGTACGACATGTTTCTCGTTTATTTTCATAACTTTCTAATTCACTTCAAACTCATATTTAAAACTTTTATCTTTATAAAATATTATTTGGAGTGTAGTTGCTTTTCCTTACACCGAATAACAGCTCTTAACCAACTACTAAACAGCTTCTACTAATCTTCTACAGCTACTATACAGCTATACTAACTCGAAAAGGTTTATAATGTGGGCCCTTTTTAAGCTAATAAGGTCAGTATAATCGCTTATACAGCCTTTTTACAGCCTCAATATGCAGCTATAAGTATAAAAATAAGTTCAAATACAGTTTTATACAGCTCGTTATGCTACTTGGATATAATAAATAATTGTATAATGCCGACTATTCCGTCTGTTGGAATATATAACGGATGAAAGGTGCGTTGTGTTACCTCAGCGGCTTTATCCATTAATACATGATTGAGCGTCCGTCGTCGCGTTGCCGCGTGCTCAATTATCGGTGTGCTATTCAACACCGACTGCAGCTGGGTTATTATTTAACGACATCGTTTGTGTTCACGTTAACTAATAATGACAATTTAAACCCGTCGGTCCTGTATACCTGTTTATACTTTACTATATCCACATCGCTTCCATAGACTAATAAATAGTATTTTTAGGCCATACCGCTTCCCAACGAGTATCCTATTGTGATAATGACGATCAATGGAAAGGATTTTAGAAATATGAATAGAACACAACTCAGGGAAATTTAACCTCTGTGGTCTAGTGGTTAAGACCACCGCTTTAGACCCAGAGGTCCCGGGTCCGCCTGGCTAGCTACCACCATCTTATATAAATATGTCGCCATAACATCAATGTTTGTAGCATTGTGTTCCGGCAGCTAGAGATAAGATAGCCAGTGCCTCACTAGTTGAGGATCTTGGATGATGTGCGCCTCTACCAAATGGCCTTATCATCACTTAACATCAGGTGAGATCAAGGCACTGTGCTTACCCGTAAATATAAAAAATATATGCTGAAGACTCATTATTGTGAATTGCAATACAAATATTTATTTTGAATTCGTGTCGATATTGCTATAATAGTTTGAGCCTTTTGAAGAGGAGATTGGAGCTGTCAGATGACACAATGAAAAGCTTTGTTTATGAAAATAATTGCTAGAGTTTCCGCGAAAGAAACAAATACGCTAGGACTTGCAGTTACTAATCAATACCGGAACAATAAGCCCTAGTACTTATAAAGTTCACTATTGTATTGCTCTGTCTAGAAATTTATCTCCAATGAAATAAGTAGCTTACACTTGTATTCATAACACGAGTACCTATTCAAAGTTAAAGTTTGTTTATTCAAATAAACTTAACTACAAATACTATTGAATCGTCCAAAAAATACTATACCCATATTCGCTTTATATTCGTTTGACTACTCCGAAAACTCACGATGAATTTAGACTGGGTTTTATATATTTTAGTCCAGTAGTGGCTAAAATAGACTGATGGTAATGGCGATGACATATGTTACAGCTAATATAGTACATAGCAGAGTTTTTTAGTTATTCGAAGCAGTGCCGCCATCATAATTGACTTGTGCTTCGATTCCATACTAATTTTAGTTATCTTTATCTTAATCGATATGAAAACCCGCATTAGGCACACAGTGCGATTCAGTGTTGTGATTGGCTAACATTTTTACAAGCACGATTTGTACTGTTTGCCAAACGCTAGCTTGCGCTAGTCATGGCGAAAAATTTAATAATTACTGTCTATTGCTTTTTTATGAGACCAACCAATTACGCATCAAAAGTATAAATAAGTTTGAAATGGCTAAATATATAAAATAAAATATATATTTAAGGCAACGAGAAGTTACAGAAACTTCCAATACGATAAAAGTGAAGAATAAAGTACAATCGACTTGAAAACTGTGCGAGCGAAGTGGGCACTGGGGACGCGGCGAGTATACGCTTGGCCTCTGCCATTACCTTTGTGGATAATATCGGTCGGAGCCGAACGGCTGGAAGGCGGTCAAGTGCAATTGTACCACCGCACCGCTTGAACCTTGAGCCAACAAACAACTGCTCGCACGTTAGAGGCGTGACGCTTGCATGCTGCGGATACTCTTATGTACGGCTATTTCTTTTTACGGTTTTGTGTACACGCATATCATGGTATATGATATTATACCTATATGGTATTGGTATTACAATACCTTCATATATATTTTTATACAATTATCTCTACATCGCATTTATAAAAAGGCACTTAAACAAAGTTGTGCAAAAGTTTAATAATTCTTAAGAAATATACACTTTACATAATTGATTTCGATTTGGTTTTGTTTTATTTTAATGACAAAAACCTATTTAAAAATGTTACGGATTGTATTGTCTGTCCATATAAAAAAAACGAGCGAGCCTTACAGTAGTCGCGTCTTATATGATGTGTAACATATGACATCTCACCTTAGTAATAAGCAATTTTAACATTATATTCTGAAAAAAATGGGTGAGGTATTACATTATTTTATAACTGCTTACCCGTAAATTATTAAAAAACAACTATAAAATAATTGCTGTAAATACTCATTAGAAGACATTTTACATATCAAAATGACCTTTGATAGTCAAATGACACATTATGTCACATATAATAATAATGTCATGTTCTTAATATCGATTTTAAATTTACAAAATGGCGCGCGCTTGCGCCCTTCCCCGACTTCCTGTTATACTGTTACACATATTTCCGTCCCATTTCACGAAATCACTCCCACAAATTGGTTATAAACGAGCGGAAAGATGTTACACATCAAAAAGATGTATCATTATTCGTCCCCTAACCTAAATGGTACCATATAAGGAAAATGTTTAGTATATAATTAATTATGATATTGCGTTGTAACTTTAAAATATGTAAGGCCTGTGAAGAAATCCGAATTGGACAGCATCACGGGGCATGGGGGCTCACGCGGACAAAGTACCGGCGGACACCTAGTTAATAAAGAGGCGTCGATAAAAAGTGAGAAATAAGAACATTAAAACATAAATATAATACGTAAAAAGGTAAGAAAAAAAAAACAGAAAAGACTGTTCCGGCCACAAATGTTGTAGCTTTCTAGAGAACTCTTTTGCGATGCAAAAAGATGACACTTTTCACAATGGCAATTCAACAAAAAATAAGAACAACACTATAAACCGGCATTGCTCTAGAATGAATCGGCCTCAAGAAGTCGCACTGCGCTATATCTGTCTCCAAGACCCCTCAGGAAAGATCTTCAAGTCATACAGCATTTATTTTTAGCGCAGTCCGCTTCCTTAAGTGATACTCTCGTACAATTGGAAACTGCATTACTCACTCGATACGAGTGTAATTGAATTGATTGCTCTCGAATAGTACTTCACCGTAATACTTATATTTTTAAAAGTGGAGAGAACAGAAGCCGATTGATAGTTTATCTGAGTGTATTTTGCTGTCATGTGAAGACGTGATACAAGCGGCTGATGGGATTAACTTTCAGAGCATCGTTTTAAGAGTCCTTTGTTTAAATATTAAGACACTACAATAAAGTCTTTGAAGTATCTATTGAAATAAAAGATTTGAAGGGGATCCACTCGCGTCTGTTTCAAGTATAGGAGCTGTGGCTAATGCTTGTTAGTTTTCTATAAAATGTTGCCTTTCTTCCACAAGTGATTTGCGTCTGTTTCAAGTAGGAGCTGTGGCTCGCTAATGCTTGTTAGTTTTCTATAAAATGTTGCCTTTCTTGCACAAGTGATACTGTTACGAAAGATCTAGGTATCATTAGTTTATAGTCTTTTGATAAATGTTCGTGCAAACCTCAGACTATAGAGTTTATGGTTCTTTAAGTTTTACATACATAGAACATACTATTCTTTTAGCGTTATGCCACTTGCCTAGGGGGGCTGGTCTGTGATGCTGCCAGCGGATTCACGCGTGTGTAGTTTAGTCATCAGAAAAATATTCAAAAATTCAAATGTAGCCTAATAAGTTGTTAATATTGTCGAAAGGGAACAATTTTTAAAAATAACGTTTAATCCCCGCGATCGCGGAACCTGTTAAGAGTTCGCAACATCAGGATAAGACAATATGGAAATTGAAACGCGAGATGCATAAAAGTGTTTCATTTTAAAATGTAGTTATCGCGCTCTCCACGAAAATATGACGTTCAATTTGTATGCGAGCTGTTGCTGTTGCTGTCGATGACACATAAAGATATTGAAATACACAAAAACAAATCAAATGTCCAATTAGACACAAATGGGGATGTGACGCAGAAGATAAAGAAGAAGAGTGAAGAAGTGTGTGTGTGTATGAACTGTAATATTGTGTATTTCCTAAACAACAAATAAATTTGCAAATTTCGAATTATATGTACATTTCCTGACTGCTGAATTTGAATGAACAAATATGCTTTTATTACTAGAGCTGGCTATTTTAGACGTTTGCTACAAGCGAAATAGACAAATATTAGCGTAGAAATTACTTAGTTAAAAAAAGAAAAATCAAGTTAGTTAGATAAAAAGTACTTTATATCGGAAGACGGGTTCATTTTTTATTGCAGCAGGTTTCGCAGCATAAATACAGAACCAGCAAATTATATCAGCGAATACCATTTCGCATTAAGTGTAGAACTGTTACCGGTAGCCTAAGGATGACTTCACACCAGTGATGACTCTCTTTCATCGTTAAAGTAATATGTCGCAGCCAAACGGACAAATCAGCCCTTACATATTAATGTAACCATTAGGTTAGCGCATGCAACAGATGCTATGTAGATAAATAATTCAAATATCTGTGATAATAGCGTTTTATTGCTCTCCCATATAGGGAAAACATTTACACATCGTGTTAGCGATAGTGTCTTAAACAAAAGTGACCTCTTTCAAAAACCGTTGTGGTGTTCTCACATGAAATAAGATAACTAATCGATTATCGATTTGATTGGTTGAAAGCACAAAATAACGAGTTATTTATTTTGAAATTCCTTCTTCCTCCTACTCGTTTCTTTGTGTTGAACACAAAATTATCAATTCGTGTTGAAAGCTAGCCCAGAGGAGACGGCTGGAACGAAAGTAGTAGAAGAAGTCGTTCTTTTTTGGTTATATAGAGCGTTTACGCCTAGCACCGCCAATGAAAAAAAAAACATATTTAGTAATTAGAGATAGAAAATCAAATTATGAGCATTGAACAAACTATTTGAATGAAGTTTAAGCATTTTTACGTCACCTAATGAACATCTGACATGTTATGGTTTAGTTAAATAAGACGTTACAGCTAAAAACAGCCACTTTTAACTATAACGCCGTCTTTAACTAAACCATAACATGTCAGATGTTCATTAGGTGACGTAAAAATGCTAAATTACTTCATCTAAATAGTTTGTTGAGCATAATTTGATTTTCTATCTCTAATGACTAGATATGTTTTCATTGGCGGCGCTAGTGTGCGGCGTTAACGCTCTTAAGGGGGTGCAGCGCAGACGCAAAACTGCGAGTTTCAAGTTTCTTTATGATAGCGAGCGAGCGGCGCGTGGCAGTGGTGTGACAACGGCGCACGACTACGAATACGCACGCACACTAATATCTGTACAGAGTAGGCTGGTGATTTAATTAAAGCAATGTTTACTTTCGTAAAATCATAGGCGTTTGGGTAAAAAATAAGAAAAAACTTAATATTTTCATATTCATGTTTTTTAATTGAAAAATAAGACAACAGTGACCTGCGGAATATCAATACAAACATTTTGATGTCTAATCATTGTTTCATTTGGGCTATATTTACAAAGTTTCTGAAGAAATAAGTTTTTAGATATCATTATTTTACGTAATATTTATGCAGTTTCTGGGTATTTGTTTCAAATTCCAAGACAACCATGACCTTGTGAAAGGATCAAGCTAACTCACACTGGTCCTTTTAATGTATAAGACCTATTCAGCGTAGGTGCTAGGGCACCAGTGACTTAAAAACACGTAAATTTTCAAATTCCGCGCTGCACCCCCTTAAGAAAAGAAACATACAAGTATTTTAAATCTATATAAAACAAAACACCAACTAATACATATAGAGTTGCCTATAGCGTGTCCACTATATTTATTTTTTAAGACTATGCTATGTAGCCATAATTTTATTATTTAAAGGGCTAACGGTCGAACAGTCGTTCACGTTGCTTTTGTTTGCATTGGCTAAGAATCGCCAGTTATTTTCTGTCGGAATTATGGAACAGCAAAAATTATAACATATATTTTTCTTGGTGTTGTATGTTGTGCAGTTTTTCTAGAAAACATGCATTTCAGAGTGTTCAGCGCCTTAACGAGCTTATTCAACCATTTTTCTGCGACATATGAACATGTAATGTAGTAGTAGTGTATATGTATATGTAGTGTGTATATGTAGTGTATAGTAATAGGTTAAAGGTATATGTAGGGTGAAAAACAACTGAACATAATGCCAAATTTTTATTTTTAACAACATTGAAAATCATGTTCAAATGTTTATTTTCACTCTGTTTAAAGAAAACTTTCAATAACAAAAAAGTAAAAATAGAGAATAGGTACATTACCTCCAGATACGGCTTCTAATGCGAATGCGTTGAACCTCCATTGGGCCGATTGGTTCAGAATACACTGCAACAGAAGCAAAACAGTCGTTATTACAATACAGTTAGGGTACAAGCTCAAACATTTAGCTGAGTTACTTGGAAAGTTCGCTGGGCTAGCAGAGCATTACCCTAAATTAGCAAAACACAAGAACGTCGCGTCACGGCCAAGTCGACGACCCCACCGAAACTTGGCAAGGTCGCGCGCACGACACAATAAAGGTGACTGTGCATTCTTGGCCTATTGTCAACATCCACTGCATCAGGAAGGAATCTTAATATCTGTCAACTCGTACGCAAACTAGGGGCGCCGGCACACGCGCACACACATCGTCACACTTCCTCTTAATGCTGTAAACATCAGCAATCGTAAACCTATTCATAGATACATAATGACTTTGAAGGCCAGCCAATCAGGTTAGTTGAAGGTAAATGAGTGACCAACATTTCATTTTACACCTCCCGTCGATAGTAAACATAACACAATTGTTTTTACGAGTGTCAATTGAATTATTAATATAACTTCGCGTCGCGTTTATAACGGGGCAAAAGCTAAACGCGTGCCGTATAAATATCTCCATTCGCGCGTCCTCGAGAGAATTACTCGGAACGCATAGCGATATCACTATACCTATGTCACAATAACATAAGTACAGACAGTGCGTGAGAACGCTCGGTGAATACAAATAAATGGCATTTAAATGAGTGGCGGAGATTATACGCTGGAGTGGCGAGACTGGCGAACGGCCACGCCGTTGATTGCAGGTGCGCAGAACTGCACACTGACCTGCACTTGTCCCATGTAGATGTCATCGAGCAGCGCAGCCTCAGTGACGAGCGAGCGTGTGACCAGGCGTTTTTTGCGGCGCTTGTGCAGCGTGTGGAAGCAGCCGGGGTCCATCGGGCGCAGCGGCACGCCACACGGCTCGGCGCAGGCGGCACTCTGTTGCGCCGAGGATGAGCCAGACGCGAGTCCTTCATGTGCTGCAACAACGACCTCCATTAAACCCGTCTGCGTTATCCCACAGTAGACATACACGCACAGCTATCATTGAAACGCACAGCCCAAAAGATGTCCGTCGCTTAGCAAGGCACAAGCTCACCGGTATCAACAAATATAATTAGAAGTAAACGCGTTTTAGCTCGCAAACAGCTTACCAAAACTAAACATTGGATTCATAACGTAGGGCATGATAACGATTTCTCTGCTCAACAATCTGATAGCGATACGAACATCTATCAGAAACTGAGCAGTTTATCAAACTCAGTGTTTACTAACGCGGCGATAAAAGCGTGTATCAGGCATGCTAAATAATGTGACATTTCTAAGTACCATGCCTGTCGATTACCGGACCCTGTGAAGCTCGTTATATAAGCTTACTTTATTGCACGATATGATTGTTACGAGATTTTCCATGACCTTTTATGGCAGATGCTTCTACAAAAACAGTATTACTATCATTATGTTAAAATTAATTAGTGATGATCAATAAATTCTACATTTCTTAAGAAAATACTTTTAAAGAAAAATATGTTAATAATTAAAATGAAAAACCGTTAATGGTGGGTATCTATACTCGTCTATTTTAACAGTTCATTTTATCCTGATATTATTTTCGAACCCTTAGCGAGGCAGTAAGTCGGGCCTTGTTAAAAGGGCTGCAAACGCAAGTAGATCCATGCTGAGTATTTACTCACTCTCTCTACTTGCGTTTGCAACGCGAATTGTGAAATGAAATCATTTCACAATTCGCGTTATATTATGTTGCGTTATGATTTTGATGTTCAATAAACGCTTTGGATGAAGACATCTGTTAGCTTTTAAGGCAAAAAAGCTTTATAAATCAGTATACATACAACAATTTAATATGTTTAATAATATTAGCCAACATCACATACTATGTCTATAAAAACAGGTTATAAGTAGAAATATAACGCTAAACGTAAAGGTACATAAAGTATATTACCTTTAAGTTAATGCAATTTTATGAAAGTGAGTCCAACATATTCCTATAATATCCCTTTTTTAAATTGATCCTCTAATTACACATAAAATTAGGAAAACATCTAAGTAAGCTATACGAGTACGACGACCCCATCGTCAGTTGTTTTATTACTAGCCGTAAATAAAACGAGATATGTATTTAGGCTATTTAATTAATACGCACCAAACATCAACTATTTTTATAACAACGTACGCACTATAAAACGTTTTCAGTTAATAACGATGGTAATTACAACACTTAAGCCAAGCCATATTAAACTTTGTGGTGGGTTAGTTGCAGCGTTTCTATGTATCTAAAGTTGTATCGTACTATCTAGTAAATGCGAACTATTCGAATGGACAACATTGAGTGTTTATATCGATAGCGGTACGGTACACCGAAGCGTTCGTTCCCACCGCACAGATGAATTTCGAAAGCAAAAAGGAATTCCAAGATAGGCGTCCCGTCCTTTGACAGCACAACTCTCTGTGCTCCACACGAATAACCATTGATTTGTTGTCAAGGCATTTTGTTGCAGCTACTGCTTCATTTATACGCTTTGACTTTTTATGAACTTTATCGATGAAAGCTATGGCCCGAAAAAACAAAAGTAATGTAAGTAAGAGGAATTAAGCAAAATGGTAACTAGTGGCGCATTCCCGTGCTTTCCGCATATATGAAAAGTTAAACTAAAACTGGCTTTTCCGGTTTAATATTCGTGTATATTTTTATCATGAAAAGTGTTTATGCCAAAGCGCTTCCAATAACTTTACTGGCTCATATATGCTCTCTATTCAAAAACTCGAAATGTTTCAGGGATCTGTTGCATTTATTTAAATTGGCTGGCTCGCTTGGCGCTGGCAAGTTTTATTTATAGTTCTTTATTTTTGTACTATGGCTACCTTATTGTTGGCATAGGCTGATCGTACCGGCTAAACAGAGCAATTACCTATTATACTACTGTTTTGTATTAAACCAATTAAAAGCTTTGAAAGCTCGATTTACTGCAAATTATCAATATTGCCGAGTTTACAGACCTTAACAATATTTTTAAAAAGAGAAGCGAAGAAAAAAGCTGACGGCTACTCTTCAAAATTGAAGAGGCTCAAGAAGAAGAAAAAGATCGTTGTTTTTTTTATTCGTTGAGATGCTAAGTGAGGATAAGGCCGAAGGTACTTCACCCGCTGTCCTAATTGTACCGGTCCATTCGTTTGAAAACGGCCACGCCATATACTTACTGCAACTTTTGATACCCTTCTATTGGCGTTTGGGATTCATAACCATTCAAATTCGGAAGTAAACCAAATGGCAAATAGCGCAACTGCAGCGAGATTAAATCGGTCGGCTGTCGAAGCTTTAATATCGGCGACGTGCGGTCGGTTTCCAATTAGCTGGGTTTGACTGGTGCATTTACATTTCAACCTCAACTTGGTAAAACAAACAATAAGGTTTATAATTACACATTTAGACATACTTATAACACATTTTGTATAGATATACATATATAATTACACTTATAATTTATATTTGTTTGTATTGGTATGGAATTGGTATGGGGAAAGACTTATTTTTACAAAATATATTTTTACAAAAAAACAGCTTTAGAGAAACTGAATAAGCCCAACAAGTTTGATTCGTGTTTTTTGCAGGTATGTTCTTGAAACCTGCTGCAAAGATAATAATATCTTGGGCGAAGAACTATTTGTCATAGAAATAGTATTTATTAAAAACTAATTGGATCATTAGGTATCTAAGAAAAATAAAATAAATGAAACAACTTTTACGGATCTACTCGCGTTTATTTTACACATTACTTTTTAATGTTTATCAGGATAACGTCAGGACGTTTCGAACCCTTTGCAGGGTCCGTGGTCACAGGGAGACTGTCGAACCCTGCAAAGCGTTCGAAACGTCAGGATAAACATTAAAAAGTAATGTGTAAAATAAACGCGAGTAGATCCGTAAAAGTTGTTTCTAGTGTTCGCGTAAACTTTAGAAAACAATATAAAAATTAAATAGTTTATAATTACAAAATATCAATACAAATAGCAATAAAAAATAAAACATAGCAAAAGTTTATATATATCCAACAACACATGTACACAAATGAAAAATATAATTATAGACAGACGGACGGACTGATTACCCGACAGCTCTGTAAGCTCCAGTTCCGCGCAACAAATAATCACGGCACTTTTTCATAGTTTGACAGTTGGACGTAATACAGCTTAATAAATAGGCTAGGCAATGAATTAATTAATTAATTCTATTTAATTTTATTTATTTTCTAAATTCAATATTTATATTTTATAAAATAACGATTAGATATTTGGTATTTAATGCTTACATTTTTTTGTCTCCCTCTCTCAGTGCTTTGATTATACTTTGTGTCTAAGCAACATCAGTCACTGAACTCTCTCCATTTTGTACTTCTGCTGTACAAATATGTCAACATTTCTATTTTTTTTTTTTGCATATTGGATTATATTTTATTTTTATTATGTGTGTGTTGTATTAGAGATACATATTTTCTATTTTATTATATTCTAATTTGTTTACTTGCCATTACTACTACACATGCTCATAATAATCCTGACGCTTTGTACAAGTAGTTGCATACTCTACAAACATTCTGTACTGCAAAGCTTGATATTGCTGTTTGAACATTAAGATAAACAATGTTTACAAGATGGATGGCCATACTTGCTTCCGAGGGCACCTATGTCGCCTTCCATAATTAACAGTGATTAAATCTCATCTGACTGAAGCATGGCCAGTCATTTCAACGGGAAAAGTCATTATTCATTCCATTCCCCTGGCCAGAACAAAAGACATGAAGTCGTTATTATTTATGTGCTTATTTTATTTATTTCCGAGAATATCTTGGTCAGACATGTCACGGTCAGGTCGGCGTTGCACTGTATCGTCGGTTGAATATAGTAAAAATACAGCAAACGATCCCCATGTTGGATAAGAAGCTTAAAATTACCGAACTACTCATTAAGTCCGAGCTCTTACATTATCGACAGACAATAATCAATAACACAAAGCAAAGGTTTCACACAAATGCTGAACTGCATGAAATCGGAAACAACGGAAATAGATATCAATTACTCAGACACTGGAGCAAAGCACATCTGGGGAGTAACCACTAGCTCTTATAGCAGCTCTTATATTGCAGTTGTGAAAACGAGACGCGAGTATTTGCTCATAGTCAGGGGCTGGTTTCAAATATGTTTTACCTGTTCAATTTATTGCCGCTCTATACCCTGCGCAATTTAGATCGAGTGCTTCTCAATTTTGTAAGACTTCAATAACTTGAAAATACAGTATTGGGACACGGAATTAAAAATCTGCTGTATAGCGAAGGCTAGGCCGACAAAAGTCAAATATCTGTACGTGACCGAAAGAGACATCTAAAAATGTATATGCCGGCAATCTCCTGAATCCATTTCTGTGCAAAGCTCACACACATATTGCCGTAATGAGATGCGATAATGACACGGGATACACTGGACTGGCTTTTTATTTTTTTATTTTTTTCATTTATTGGGTAACTTAAAGGTTGGTACAAATAGCAGTGGCTGGAGCCTCCTTTTAGGCACAATTATTAGTTTCTTAATTTAGTTACAGTATCTGCATATCCATCAGTAGAGGCTGCGCGGAATAGAGCGCAGTGGCATTGTCTTGTATCGGAGGCCAAGATTCACTTCGGGTCGCTGGACCAGCGGAAAGTAAGAAAGTAAGTATCTACTTGTACTCATCGATGGTTTGTCTAGTCTTGACTATGATGTGATAAGTTAAAATGTAATCTACCAACGTTATGAGGTCGGCCGGCGAAAAATACTTGCGAGTTATTATTTAACGGCCGGCAATAAAATTCCAAGACTGCATATTAATCAATAGAAAACCATTTGTTGATTCTACTTAGGCACGTACCTATAGACGATTATAGACTACACATATTATTATTTCTGGTGGGGACGTCGCCGGCCGAACGGACGATCCGCCCGCGTTGTTTGCGGGCCATTTCGTCCTTTTCCCGTTCTCCCCTTCGGGGGGGTTAAGGTTAATCCAGCCCTCACGGCGCCCCGTCAAATCTTTTTGTCTTTTTGGTGAATCTTGCTATCTGCTCCACCTCCAGATCCTTCAGGTCCTCTATGTCTAGTGTATCCGACCCCCATTGCTCCCGTCTTATCCGTGAGTATATAGGGCACTCAGCGAGTAGGTGGAGGCTGGTCTCTTCGCTTTCCGTGCACTCCGGGCATATGGGATCGGTTTTCACTCCTATCACTGTCAGATGTCTGTTCAATCGGCAGTGTCCTGTTATGATCTCTATGACTAGCCTCATGTTCTCTCTGGAGAGTCCCATCAGTTTGCTAGTCTTTTTCTTGTCCATTCCCTTGATGAAGACCTTCGACTGTCTCATGCCCGTCGATGATCTCCATCTTCGATTGGTTTCTGCTGTAATACTACAGCTGATTACTCCCTTGGTGATGTTGTGCGCTATTGGCAACCGGGGTTCCGGTCCCACCAAGCTTTCCTCTGCTCCCTTTCTAGCTAGTTCGTCGGCCTGTTCGTTTCCCGTGTTTCCCTCGTGTCCTGGGACCCACGCTATCGTCAGGTCCGCTCTTTCGGTCAACCTTTTCAGTGATTCCTTGCATTCTTTGACGATTGCTGATGTCGTCTCTTCTCTGCCTAGTGCCTTCAGCGCCGCTTGGCTGTCGCTGTAGATGACCATCTTTCCTGTAATATTGAGGTGTTCGGCCATCTCAGCGCTTGCGATTATTGCGTATATTTCCGCTTGAAAAACACTGGCGAATCTTCCTAACGGTATAGACTTGTTCACCTCCGTCCCGTCTGCGCATTTAATATGCACACCGGATCCAGAGAGCTTTGTTGACTCCTTTCTGGAGCCGTCTGTATAGCAAGTAGTGCCTTCAATTTCTACGCTCCAGTTTTCTCTTGTTCCTATGTGTATTCTGTATTTTTTGTCAAAGATCCTTTCCTTTCGTATTAAATCGTTGTTGGAGAAGACCATTGACAGCTTGTCTTCGTAGTTTTTGCTTATACTGGCATGACCCTCGTCCATGAAGTTCCCGGTCCATATGCCAGTGCTTTTTAGCTTGAACCATTGTTCAGTGGCTCTTCTCTTTATTTCTAAGTCCAGGGGATTTAGCCCCAGTAGGATCTCGAGCGCGGCTGTGGGCGATGTTCTCATCGCGCCCGTGGTCACTAAGGCTGCTAGCCTTTGGACTTTGTCTAATTCTGCTTTGTTTTTCCCTACTGCGGCTCTGTGCCACCATACGATGGCTCCGTGTAGGATCCTTGGCAAGATTATTGCCTTGTATATCCATAGTGCCATCGCTGGTTTCATGCCCCAGGTTCTGCCTATTATACTTTTACACTGCATCATGGCCATCTTGGCCTTTAAACATGTGTTACTTATATGGGTATTGAAGGTGAGCTTGCTGTCCAGTGTCACACCTAGATACTTGACTTCCTTGACTGTTTCCAGCTCTTGGTTGTCCAGTTTCACTGGTTCAGCATGTCCTCTATTTCTTTTCTTTGTGAATAGAACTAGCTTGGTCTTATCAGGGTTTAGATTCAGACCTTTGCTCCTGCACCACTCTAGGGCTGCTTTTAGGCCTTTGTTCATGATTTCACACATGACACTGAGAACTTTGCCTGTCACTAGGAGCACGCCATCATCGGAATACACCTGTGTGTATATGCGCATCCTGTTTATCTTGATTACTAGTTCGTCTATTAGCAGACACCATAGTAGTGGCGACAGGCATCCTCCCTGGGGGAATCCTCTTTTCGCCACCACCGCATGTGTTTTCCCTGCTAGCTCTGTTCGTATCTGCCGGTGTCTTAGCATGTTTTTCACCCAGTCTGATACGTCACTGTCTATTCCTTCACGGCTTAGGGTGGCCTCTATTGATTCGGGGGTCGCCCTATCGAATGCGCCCTCCACGTCGAAGAAGCAGCCCATCGCGTACTCTGTATTGCTTAGTGATCTCTGCACTCTCGTTACCAGGCTATGGAGGGCCGTTTCGGTGGATTTGCCCTCCATGTATGCGTGTTGGTTTTGGTGAAGTGGGAGTCCGCTTTTCTCTATTTGCTCTCTAATTAGTCTGTCTAGGATTTTCTCCAGTGTCTTTAATAGGAATGAAGAGAGGCTGATGCATCTGAAGGCTTTGGCTTCCTGGTAGGATGCCCTGCCTGGTTTTGGGATGAATACTGCCCTCACTTCTCTCCATTTCTTCGGTATGTGCTTGGTTTTGATGCTGCCGTTGTATAGTGCCAGCAGATCTACTAGACTACACATATACTCAAACGACTATCACAATTATTCTGGTTACTGTGAAGTACCTAGTTGATTAGTTTGGAAGTTTGAATAAAGTGTCGAAATGCCAATGGATTAGAAAAACGTTAACGTTGCTATGAGTGATCGAAATATGTAGCCTATATTTACCTTAACTTCACGACATAACATAACATTGAGCTATTAAGACCACCAAGTTCGATAGATACCGGTATTTCGTGTACCGGTAATTATTTCGTAATTTTATCGTCTTTGGGATTGTCGAATTGAAATATCTAAACACTTTTGATCGTAGAATTAAAAATTTACGGAATATCGGGTAATACTAATTTCAAATTGGGTGGTATTAACAGCTCCATGTGGTGGCCCGTCGTGAAGCTAAGGTAATTATAGTCTACCTTTTTCGGTCACTGATTATTAATGTGACGGTAAACGAAAAGGAAAGTTATCAACGTTTTATAAACACACTCATTAATCTACTCTAGCAATATGATTGCACTTGACTCCGCTTCCGCACCTCGGCTGCCGCGAGGCACACACACTATCACTCATCACTACCTATAAATAAACAAGACATTTTGGCTAAAAACCAACTAACGGACCCTATTTCACGACATACGCCAACAATTTCCGATGACCCACATTATGGAGATCCACTGTTGTAAAATATTCAAATGCAACGCTTCTAGTTTAAGTAATTCAACTTTTAACACTGAAAAGTCTGGTGTAGGTCGAAATGACCATACGATTTGCCGTTGCCAATAAATTTGATGGGTAGGTATTGCTTATGTTTTCACCTTAGGGTTTCACCGATTGATACCTCGCGAAATCGTGACAATCAAATTTTCCATTACAAAAGTGTTCAAACAGTGGTGATATGACCGTGTCTACACTCTTATTATAAAAAGGTTAAATTATCGGAGTTTACCAATTTTAACATTTTTTTTAAATAAAAACCCCGCACCCTTTTATTCCTGCACGTAAAAAAGATTTTTATGATAGACCTAGTAAAAGTACCTATATGTAATTGGTCGAACAGTCCTTTTACGACATTAATCCCAGTAGACTTTGAGTGTTTAAAAACTGATTCGCTGTTCCCAATGTTTAAGCAAGACAAATATTAGCGATGTTCGATTGTGCAGGAGCGGCCAACATCTCCGACGCTCTTCGTTATTTAACTTGTTCGTACAATGTGCCGCTTAAAAAGCCATTATGTTTAGCCAAAAATGAATATAATGAAAAAGCTTCATTGTTATGTCCATAATCTAGAAAAAAACTACATCGAGGCTTACAATTGGCTTAATAACAAAATAAAATAGGAAATTATTTTAAAATTAAAGACTGAAGGCATGTTACATGTAAAACGCGATATTACTATGGAATTAGTGAAACTATTTAAGTAATGCAGCTGTTGTCTCGACTAACAAAGCATTTCGAACTGTTAAATTTGAAATTAATATTGTACCTTTCCATGACGTTGTAGTTTGAAATCGACTATGAGGAATAGATCCTCTTTCAAATGGAAACATCATTTCAAATGTCGTTCATTAGCCGAACCAAATTGCTTGCTAGAAATGTTGTCGGACTTCTTGGCGGGAATGTGAAGAGTCATGTCTGCAGTTTTTTATTTTCTAAATATTAATGTAAAATATTGATGGATTATTAACTGTTTAGCACTTGGAGAGGCCTATGTCCAGCAGTGGACGTGTGTAGGCTGATGATGTTGATGATGAAGTATTCGTGAACGTGCATGGCTAAACATAGGTATAAATAATTATACGACTAAATCACAAAGGCATAATCACGGTAATAATATCTACAGTATTGTAACTTCATACAAACGGACGAAGCGCGAGCTATACCTACGCGCTCGGATCTCGGCATGCAACAGGTCGCGAATGTGCCGCAGTGACGAACGGACGGTGTGCTGTTTTTTAAACAGTAAGCGTGCGATTGTTTTGATTAAAATAAGTTATGGCAAGGATCAATAGTAGAATATATTGTGTTGTTTTTGGTTGCATGAATTCGTCAATAACGCACCCAGATATATAATTTATTAGATTACCTGGAAACTCCGAAAGGTACTTAAGTAAGACTATAAAACGTTTTTATGTATGTACTTACTAGTAGATCCGTAATTTGTGTATTTTTTAATGGATAGGTATTTCATTTTTTCCTCCGAAAAAATGCCTGGATTAATAATAAATAAATTGTCTCTTTTTCTCAAATTCAAAATGACGTTTGTGTGACGTTGACAAAACAATATTTAACGAAATAATGCTAGAAATAAGGATATTTACAATCACAAAATACACATACACACAGACACACAAAACTAGAACAAAGTAGGCAGATGTAACTAAAATACTGTAGGTGGGCAGCCCAGCCAAAGAAAATATACGCCCAGCAGCCCTATCGCGTGTTTACGGTCCGCGCGGCTGTAGGCATTTATTTCAAAGATAGGGCCGAGTTACAATACTGTAGATAGTATTACCGTGGCATAATTCTCCGCAATCAAGCCATTCAGGTACCATTTAGGTACCAGCATAACTACATGCATACTACCCTAGGAATATAATTTGCAATCTGTCATTGTTCACACGCCATTACTCGTCCTTAGCGTGTCCACGCAACTTGTCATGCCATACAATTTCTAGTAGGTAATCTCTTAATGAAATAATGTAGCACATATGCACCAACGCAACTATACGATTTACATACAACCTCCTGTTAGTAACTACTAAGCTAATAGTATCGACTCGTTTCCGTTGTTAAGCCGATGTAACCTCAGACGTACATAAATACGAGTATAACATCTAATATGGTGCAATGGACCATGATGTAAAATTTATTACGTTATCTCTCGTAATTGGTGTAGTTTGACGTATTTGCTCAAACAGGCTACGGACTTGGGTGTGGCTGTTAGACTCTGTAATTAACTATGGTCCTTAACACAGTGAGCACAAGAATGACGATAAGCGTAGGTATAACTTTGTTAAAAAGGGGTAGAAAGTTATTTTAGGGTGATTTGCTTCGAAGTTGATATCAATACTCCTTAGTGCTTTTGATTTAAATTACATTTTATTTTGACACATGTTTGAAAACTCAATCCGATTTTATTCAAAAAAAGGTTGAATCAATATATAAAAAAAAGATTGATTTCGCTGATAAGCTCAAACTTTTTTAAGGAGAGATTTTGTTGTTATTTTTAAGCGGCCTTCACAGCGTCACCGGATTTTTTTGGGGGCGGCGAGAAATTTAAAGCGTTCCTCAAGTTTTAAAATACAGATTATTACACCTATAAATTTATAGTGAATCAGAAGTTTTTTTTACAAACTAAGGAACCCTGTACTGGTTATTACTAAAATCTTCATTTTCTATGAATGGAGTTGGAGTTAATCGTATTTTTTTTAAAAGTTCCCGGGGCGTTGCTTCGCACCTCCTTTTAATGCGGTGCCTCAAGGTCGGCGCCGTGTATGATACCCATTGTTACAACAGTTCAAAGTTACGGTAATCGCTTTTTCTATGACAGGAAAAGTATCAAATTATTTTCAATAAGGCAGGTTGTACTAAAGAAATTTTGAAGCTTTGAGGGTGGCTCTAATCTTTTAGATTAGAGCCGCCCTCGGCCGGCGAGAGCCTTCTGTTGGCCACGGATTTAATAGTCGCGGTACACAGTTAGGTGAATAAAGGGGCTTGAAGAGACAGAGAGAGATAGAGAGAGATAGAGGGGGAGAGCGAGAGAGGGGGGGGGGAAGGAGAGGGAGAGAGGCCGTTGGCATATATTGTATTTTAAATTATATTGATTGGATTCTGTGAAATAAGTTTCATTTCTTAATTTGCGTTATAATATTAAAAGAGATCGGGCGGAAGTGGTCCAAGTGGCGTCGGCTGATGAAACCTTGTCTATTTTTTTGCTATGGGCACTATAAAATTGGCCCATGAAAAAAAAAGCTACACAAACCAGAAAAATGGGTATTTTACAGAATGGTGAAACGTGCCCTTCTCGATATATGTCGGCACGCCTCTCTCGCGAGTGAAAAAAAACAGCTCCACTACTGGCGTACGAGGAGTGTGAGCGGAGGGGGGTGGTGCTCCCGCGCCGCATGTATTGTTTGCAGTAATGTGCAGAGAATTGGACACGCCGAATGTGCTTAACCTTGATGATAGGTTCCCAACCACCTAGTCAAGAGTTATTGCGCTTCATTTGGCCTTCGCTTCGTCGCCTTACCGACGTTCTACATTGAATTAAATAACAAACATCATAAAACCTCATTATATTATTAATATGGGTGACACTAGCTAGTGTCAGTAACTTTTTTCTCTCCATGGGCTGATGTTCTTACAGTTACAGTGTAGAGTTATAATATTAATTAGCAAATAAATAAGGCAGGTCTCATCATCCGACGCCACTTGGACCAAGGTCCATACAAAAATGTCCGGTCTCCTTTGAGCAACATCATCAGCCTACACACGTCCACTGCTGGACATAGGCCTCTCCAAGTGCACGTGCACGCTACTGAGCATAGATACTCACTAAACAATATTATAAAATTAACCAATTTAGTAAACATAAAATGTCACAATGAAATTAGTAACAAACATATATACACCACGATATGTTTTCATTGATTCCTTCAATACTAGAGCGTAGTCATTAGGCGACGATATATCGCAAACAGAACGCACTAGAGCGATATTGAGAAATTGTGATCGCTGAGCAAGTCTGCTGGAATGTCTGCCGGCGGCAATTATTTTCCTCGAGAATGGAATGAAATGTGCTGAATAAAAAAACAAATATGGTTGTTTCGATCGTAAATGATTAGGAACTTTACCATTGCTTGGTTCTAGGATAACGTGAAAATAATTTGTTGCGCTCCGCCATGCTTCGGCAATCGAAAAGCACAATACGCATTTGGTCAGTCGTAGCTCCTGGCACCTGAAAATTGTATCTTTATAACTATATCCTCTGATAATTTGTGACTACTCCTTTCTGATAGCTCACATATTTTTCAGCTTAAATTTCTTAAAAAAAAATTATAAATTCTCCATATCTGTGTAGGCCCTGACATGTCTAAAACATTATTATTTAATAAATCTGTCCATAACTCGGTATCTGCAATGTAGGATGTAAAAATAACTAATAATAGACGCGGCTTTCGTTATAAGTAAATGGTTGTCATATTTATAAAATAAATAGTAGGGCATGATGACAAAAACATTTAAAAAGCACTAAAATTATGCATAAACATAAACATGTTCCCAGAATTATGCGTATTCCAAAACAACGCAGCCTACCTAATCGTACTTTTTTTATGTTCTTGTATCAAGGTTTAAGATTTCGTTATTTTTTATTAATGAAGAAAATCAAATTGCTCATAGATAGTCTATTATTACTTCCATAGGTTGTCTGTTGCTTGCCAAGTCGTACCAATTTCAACATTCAAACCATCACGCTATACTTTATTTGGACTACCCCTCAATCCACTCAATCCACGATGACAAAATTTCCATTAGAGTCGAATAGAGGCGCACTGCAAGAACCGTCATTCACCAGGACCCACCAATACGAGTAACAACGGCCACTCTGTCAAGAGTGCCCGACTAAGAAAAAAAGAGTACTGCTATAATACAAGAGTGAATGTCGCGGAAGATTGTGAAAAGCACACTTTTAACTACCAGGAATTTCTTACAATGAGCTCTGGTTGCGTCGCTTGCGCATCACAATATTCTACGGACACTCCGCCAATCAATTAAAAGACTGCTAAAGATTTAAATTGAGCGATAAGAACAAAATATCATTAGGCTCAGCCACGACACGCTGTTAAACATAGCTACAAATATAAAGGCTACACAAGACGTATCGATACCCGCTAACCTACGTCATACCGCCAAGTTCCCCGCACAATAGTCAAATCATCGCTGGAAACTCGCTCGCAGATGCGGACCCTTTTTACAAAGCAGACGTTACAACAAATATTTAATCAAAATGTCCCTCCCTAGACATTCGGTTCGCATTTAAGGTTTAATTAAATAAATTCACTCTTTCGTATACATCGTTATCAAGATTTTAAAATGTTTACATGCACAGAAGTCATTCCGACACCAGTATCAAAGATTAAACAACGTGTAACAGAAAGGTGTGATAAAAATGAATAAATCCAAAGTGTATCCGATATAGATCTGGTATGCTGAGTAACTAAGACATAATTAATAATTTGAATTAGTTATGCCATTTTTAATTAAATATTTTTATTGTGACGTCACCTCAAAATAATTGTTTTAGTAACAACACATACTAGATCTAGATCGGATACACTTTGGATCTTAGTACACGTGCTCCAAAAATACAGTGTTGTATTGTAACAATCCTCATCAATATCATCATCATAATCATCATCATCATCATCATCATCATCATCATCATCATCATCGTCGTCGTCATCATCATCATCATCATCATCGTCGTCGTCATCATCATCATCATCATCATCATCATCATCATCATCATCATCATCATCATCATCATCATCATCATCATCATCATCATCATCAGCCTACACTAGTCTACTGCTGATCTACTACTGATTATGAAAATAACAATAATTGTACACTGACGGAAAGCTTAGCTATCGTACTCGTAGATGTTTGAGAAGACAAAATTTCTATGGATTTCTAAATTTATATTTGATTTATCTAAGTTGCTTTTTGTCTGAAATTCGGAGCTTACATTGGAAATTAGAGTTTTGCAAAGCTAAACTCGCGAAACCCCTCATATTTCATTTAAACGTGATCAAGTCTTCTTTTTATTTAATACTAAGTACCTATACATATTTAGGTAAATGAAAAAACTCCATTACTTTTACCACTTTCCTACCTGAAATATACAGCCGCTACAATGATAACTTTATTTAACTGAGGTGAATATGTACTTTTTCAAATGTATAATCAGCAGCCGTTATCATATTTGATACCTAAAAGTATGTCCGAGTAAACATTTAAAAAAAGGTTACCCTATCCGAGAATATCAACATCAACTTCTGTAACATCTTGAACTACTTACTACTAAATAAAATATGTTTCCTTTGAGAACCATTTCCAATTAAGTCGTAGCTTACGTGCATCGAGCTCGGGATCAATGAGGCTTTACTCCTCAGCCAGAAACTCTCGACGCGTTTATTTTAACAACTATTTTGTAATTAGCGTTATTGCTTTCTTTAATAGATACTTTTTGAGTATGTCTCAAGTATTACTCAAAGTAGTATTAAGTTAAGTTAAATAAATAAAACTATTAGACTCATTATTACAAGTATTTTTTTAACAAGCATTAGAATTGAGATCTATGAATTAGGTAATAATAAAATTAATACTAAAATTAAAAAGGACATTGTTAGTGCGCTGTGCAACTGCAGCTTGGACGTTGACGACCAGCAAAGTAGTCCTATAACAAGAACTTGTATCACAAAAAAGTTCTGTTAAAGTTGTATCAAAGTGTTTGTGGTGACTGCTTATTGTATAAAAGCGTTAGTCAGTACGTTTTGGTTATATAATATTTTAGAGCAAAAATGTCATATAAAGAAGTAACACCAATTTGTGTCTGAGAGACGTTCTATGGGCTGGTATGGGACAAGGTTTTGCTGCTAGGGGTTCACTGTGCCGACTTGTCAAACTGGCTGAAGCTCCTCTCACGTCGGTCGTCAACATCATCGCCAGAGTCCCGCCTAACAATAGTAGACTGCTCGATTTTGCAAATAAACCTTTTTATTTTTGTTTTGTTGTTGCTAATGTTTTGTTTATTTTTATGATAATTTCACTTCTAACCGGAAAACGTCTAGGTATAAGAATTTAATAAAAAAATCGTATTAGCAATTTCCAAGATTAATAATTCACACGCGCGTATCAAGTCAAACAGTCAATTGAGGCTTGAGAAATCAAGGATGAAATTTTTTTATGCATATTTTTTATTATTTTTTTATTTTTCATCATGTAACAACTGCACTGTGTCTGTTAGTTCATCTGAAGCAGCATTACAAAGTTTACTATTTAGTGACCCCTGCCCTACCCACCAGTGAAGTTTGGTGTGCGATATTCCCGCAAATAGGTCTTAATGAATGAGCACCTATTATTTCACAAACCTCTTGTCATAATAACATTACGTCACTAGTTGACGTCCTTTATGTTATCCTTATCGAACAACAGAAAATGTTGCTTAAGCGATTCTCCACACAATACAGAAAATTAATTTTATTATTTTTCATTTAGTCACGGATTTTAGCAGAGCATGACACCAATAACTATCTTATGTATGTATTACATACTGTAACACGTATTGGAGCCATGAGTCATACTACTATAGAGTTAAAAATATATTTTTTAAGTAGTAAAAATCTATTTTCGTAATAATGTTTTTACATATTGCTTTAAGACTTTCTTTTATAACGTGTTGTTATCCTTTTGTTTAATTGTATGTTCAAAAGATATGAAACATTTTTTAAAGTTTACAAATCTTCCAAACTTGATTATTATTAGGTCTGAAAAAACAGCCCTAAAGTAGATATTTTTAACGCCAATCTTCAAAATGTAGGTTTATACTCACTTAATCGATGTTTACAATTTATTATATTACAATATAATTTAAATATTAAAGTAGTAGCTGAAAGTAAGATTTCATTATATTTGTATTGTCAATTTGTAATATCACTGAGTCTGTTGACGCAAATAAGCCAAACAAATGTATCATTACAATAAATTATCAGTTACTCGATACTTAAGCAATGTCGCGAGTAAAAATTAGAACCCGTAGCTATAGTGTTCTAAATGTTTGGAGTCGAATGACAAGGCTTGACTTGTTACAAGGACTCCTGTGTTCGAAGACATAAAACTTAGGAGTTTCCGAGTGTGCAAATACAGTCGAGTGCTGTAGAGCGGCGAGTCTAAGATGTATTAAGCCTTTTGTACGAAGTATTTTGCACACAAGCCTGTTAGGTACAAACAATAGTTTACTAAAGGTAATCAGTTTTGATGTGACCTGACAAAATAGGCATGTTGATACCACAAAAAACAAACAACTTATTAGTTTACGAATGTCAGAACGCGTATCAGAATCAGAATCTTTATTACATGTCACAAAAGTTACACAGTACAAGTAAGGTTTAAAAAAGGTTTTAAAAAAAATGTTATGTCATATAGGTGACGCCCTGCAAGGGCACAGCAATTTAGAATTCCAATCCATAAAATTAACACAGGAGTCTTTTAAAACCACAATAATTAAAGTTTATCAATTATTTTACTTGTAGTTATGGTTTAAATAAAACGAAATGAAGTTCGCGGTCGGCGGCGGCGTGGCCAGTTCATCAAAAGTAATTGCATTAGCTATGTTTTACTTACATTGTTTTATATAATTTTACTCTGCGCATATGTATTCGTCAACATCAGGCACAATATAGTGATTGTCTTTGTTATTAAAATCTTATTTATCTAGGAAATTCAAGAGAAGTGTTATTGGGTGACGCTTACGAACTTTCCTGGACATTCCGAGAGAGCACAAAGACATTCCAAATAAAAATAAATTATTTGCTTAATAATTTTTAAGTCAATCTTTCGCGAGTTAACACCACAGTAAATTGTAGGTATGTATGACTAAGTAAAAAGCAGGCTTTCTCGTAAATCTATATATTAATATGTGAAGCAAAAACTTTGTACCTACCCGTTTTTACAAAAATTGCGCAGACGGAGGAGTATTAAATTTTGCACATTTATAGTTTATATAGAGAAGGATATCCGAATGTTGATATTTTTTTTATAATAAGCATAAAAATACATTAAATCAACAAAAACAACATTACACACACTACCATGTATTTGACACACGCGTACTGTTTGTCTTTAATGCGGCCGACTCTGCCAATGCCAATCAAAACTCACATTCTATCTTTATTTAATTTTTCATTGCTTAGGATACAAACCATGCAGCCTTAATAAAATTACGGTCGAATTTCGACCAATGGGCTACCACTAGTACGTAGAATTACACTAACGTTACATTAATAAAGTTATGTGTTTAAAAGCAAAAAGTCATACGGCGTAACAGATCAAATAAAATGAAAACTTAAACTATTCGAGTACAATTCAAAGTAGCATGAACATAGTTCACAAACGGAATATAAAGTTAGACATTTCTAGGAAACAAGTTCCCGTCTCGCTGAAGTTACTTATCTATCAAAGTTGTATGACAAAAGTATGGTGCAGCAATATCTTTTTATTTATAGCATGTATTTGGTTTTGCTATTCAACAAAGTATCGTTTTTTTATTTCAATTAGTGAACGATACTTTCAACGGTCAAGTCATTTTCCCGATCACGTGGATGGCGGTAGGTAACGAAAATGGTTCTACGAGTTCCAATTGTTTCGTAAAAAAGTTGGTTTCACGAAAAACTCTATAAAGCTTTTTGTATGTTGCAGCTTTTTTCGTGCCCAATCCATGTTAGTTTGGTTTAAAAAACTAAGGCTAAAAAATACAAACAGTATTTGCGATTGAAAACTCTTTGCTGCCGATTGAATTTTTTCTAGAAAAATGTTATCTAAAAGTTTGTATTTTTTTGGTACAAAATAAATAATACTTCCAATCTACTTCATATTTTCCTAGCATTCACATCATACAGCAAACCTATACCTACCTTACGTACTTGGCTGTTTATTATGGCGTATATAGACTTTATTGCGACTAGGTGAGATCTTACGAGGAGCTCGATGGCGCAGTGGTTAACGCGCCCGGTCTGCGAGTGCTGAAGTTAAGCAACTTTCGCAAAGGCCGGTCATCGGATGGGTGACCAAAGAAGTATCATCTCGAGCTCCTCCGTGCTTCGGAAGGCACGTTAAGCCGTTGGTCCCGGCTGCATTAGCAGTAATCCGCGCTGGGCCCGCGTGGTGGTTTATGGCCCGTTCTCCCTATCCATCCATAGGGAAGGCTCGTGCTCCAGCAGTGGGGACATAAAAAAATGAGCTCATGAGGAGATCTTACGAGCTTCCTGTCAATGTGCATGCATGCATCATAGACAGCGGGCAGCTAACATGTATGCTTCCTTACAAATAATATTGTCCGTAGTACTACTTCGCTACTTCTAATTATTTTAGAAGCGTTAATGTTCCAAAAAGGGTTTAGTCACCACAAAACCCACCGGTTTTAGCGACTGCCATATAACGGCATGACCCAGGACCAACGCTTCCCAAGCATGCAAGGTAATTATTGATTTTACGGCGGATAAATTTACCAACACATAGGTACATACTCAATTACACGATACAATCAGAAAAAAAAAATTAATGCAACTGGAGAAAACATTTTTTTTTATACGTAGCACGGCAAATGACTCCATTTCAGTGAATATGGAATCCAGATACGACAACTGGTGCAGCGTGAAAACAACGCAGCATCAATTACCCTCACTCTGCCGGCCCACAAGGAGCCTCTTCACGCCTCGTTTGAAGGACCCCATATCATAGGAAGGAGGGAAAACGTGTGCTGGCAAACTATTCCATATACATAAAGTTTTCGCTAAAATATAGGCTGACATGACGAAACAAAAGAATTACGGTTATAAAATGAATGTGTAAAATTCAACAAATGATAAGAATTTGTTTTTTAATTACTAATTTATATTTGCAAAATTCTAGTACCGTACTAGGTTCTTGACTTGCGAGCTGAGTACCCGCTAATTGGCTTAGTTGTAGCCAGCTTTTCCCTCAGCAAATAGGTAAGTACTTATATCAAAAGGTTTTCATCTTTCAAAGAAAACTAGAACACGTAAGAGGCTCTATCAAAAAGTACCACAGTTATTTTGCCAATTATCAAGCGAAGCACTTTTTTTAACGTCAGATTTTACCTGTATGAGAATTGTATCTTTTTAAACTATGATGTAAAGTTGTTGAATTTGAAAGCTTCATGGTTGGTACGCTGTTATTCTATAGTAGTTCTGTAATGTTAAGCTACATAAACTTTATCATTTGTGTTTAAGCTTCTGACTTCTGAATTCGAACTACGAAACTTGGAACCTTCTTGAAAGTTTTTTAAAAATAGTACATACTTTATTACTTTAAGTACTAAAAAATATTATACTTTGTTTGTTTGATTTGTGCACACTTTTTCTACTTTTCTTTGTGTCTTCTCTTTCTACAGGCCTGCTGGAAGAAATTTCAATGTGAAATAAACAAACGCCCTTGTACTTGTCTATTCTTACTATGTTCTCCCTTCTTATTAGTTTGTGTGTACATAAACTATAAATAAATAAATAAATAAATGAAAAATATGGATTTTAATTGATTTTAATCTGAATTAAATAAATTATAATTACATCCATTGCCATATGAAAATAAGTGGGTATTATATGGAGAAATTCGGCGCAACCCGCACTACCCACAACGCAGGACCAACGCTGGTTGGCAGGTTATCGCATGACATCTTACAATAACGAGGACTACGGCTCAAAGTGCAATGTTACATCGGGAGATTGCGACTTGAAACAGCATTCTACTTTGTCATCTTATTGCGAGTTTATAAGTTAAGTAAAAAATGTATTGCAACCAGTTTGTCAGTGGTTGGAGATTCTGGATGAAATGCGCTTCTACCTTCGGCATTATCGTCACTTTAGGTGGATGAAGGCTAATCGCTTGAGCGTTGTGATAAATTAATAAACTTTGATCATGGAATAAAACTTGAAACACCTGCCTCAAGCGAGAGACGGCCTAACTTATTTCGAACTTCGACTTAAATATATATAATATATAATATAATAAAATTCAAACTGACAGTATTGTAGTTGCGAACATTGAAACGGCGACACAGTGATACATAAAACTATTTTAATATAAAACGTTCTCGTACTCTTGTAGGAGAGCGTTCACCCGTATAACTTCGTTGCTCCCTCGAATAGAGATGGCTCTCACATTAGAGGAGCAGAAAAGTTACGAGATTCAGAAGGAATTTAATAAATACCGGCATTTATTACAACTGCTATGCACAAGCGACTATGTTACAAAAATGTTGACTTATTCACATCGAATTTCAGTGACTGTTGTGCCCTGTGGTGCTTTTGTGAGAAGACGCGGTTAGGCCGTGTCCGCTGGCCGCACGGCAGCGGCGGCGCACGGCTGCCGCGCGGTTTTTGACGTGTCATACATATCAAGCATCGTGACATTCACGCGCGTTCACTGCGCGAGAGACGTGTGTTGACGGTTGACGCACGCATTAATATGTGCTATATTAATGCGAACCAAGACAGAAAGGTGGAGCTCGATGGCGCTGTGGCTAACGCGCCCGGTCTGCGACTGTTAAAGTTAAGCATTTTTTTTCATCAGATGGCTGACCTAATCGAGTATCCGTTGTGTACGAGAGCTTTTGAAATATTTTAAAGCTTTTACCTACCTTACTTTAACATAACTGCATGGTTATACTATTTCAATAATAGCTAGAATAAATACCAAACTATTTAAATAATAATACACCAATTCTGATCCTTTGGAATTGGACCCTCAATATAATTAGGCCAATCATGTTATTGGTGTATCATAAGCTTTCCCTCCTATAAGAAGATATTTAAAAAGTATGGCATGTGAATAGGTGTCCAAACAGACTGGCGGGCGGTGTTCGTTCGCTAAATACTATGCTATTGAAGTATTGAATTCTAAATACTGCGGGCACATTGACATAAAGACACGATGATAAACTAATTTCTATTTAATTAATTATTACAAAATGTCCATTTACATTTATATTCAGCCATTTGATCTCGTTGTTCAGTCAAAGATATTGTAATGAGCTTTTAAATTAACTACAGGAGCAACAAATATCCGTAGCCGAGTTTCCCGGCACGGCAACTAAGAATAAAGATTGTTTATTTTTATTATTTTCAAACCTAAGCGTAAATACTACACTGAAAAAGAATTACGCGTTTAAAATATCTCTATTACATTTTCTGCTAGGCGGAGCTTAACTCGCGAATGATTTTTTCCAACATTTTATTTACCTTCCCATAATGTTTATTATAAAATGCGCCCAGTTCACTCTCGTTAAACGTTAGACTTCCTCAAAAGTTTATTCAATATCGGGGTCCTCTCGGAAAACGTTTTACGAAAAAAACAAGAAAACGTCCCCTGAAAAGAGCGTCACCACCTCAAATTTAAATAGCTCACTGAAAACATTCTTAAATTAACCCAAAATCTATCATGATGACTTCATCAGATGATTCTACTTGGCTGCGGAAGGGCTGTCAAAGAGCGCAAAACGTACATTGCTTAATTACACTATTACGGAGTATGAGCTACAGAAAGAAATACAACAGTTAAAAACTAGTCTACGGAAACAGAGTTAAAGAATAATGATCTGAAAAGACATATAGCCAAGCAGACAAGGCATTCTATATATTTTTTGACATATGCTACACCTCTAAGAATTAATTAATTCAAACACGTCGAAATTTGAACCTACAAAAAACAATATCTGACCTTAACCCCTTAAAATTAGTATTAGTAACAGCGAATCGACCGACGGGTAGCTTGAACTAACAGATTCTTGACCTAAACGATTTTTTTTCAACATCTAAGCTTACATTATATAAATGTGATAAATGTGAACAATGAACATCCACTGTTAATAGAGAATTCCTTTCTGATTATCACACAAAAGCATCGCTGAGACAGCCGTTGGCCTCGCACAGCCATATTACAAAATATTTTTGGAATTTATTTTCTTTGTGTGAGTTATTTAAATAATTATTTGTTTTTATTAATAATTTGTAAGAATTTTTATGTGCTATTTGTGTTTTTAAACTCGTCCATGTATCCTTTATTGTTATGCGCTGCGCATGTCAATAAATGTTTCTTTATCTTAATCTTATCGCCATCACAAACGGAAGCCGAAAACTATTCATATCTTGGCGACAAACAACTGAGAGGATTATCTTCTAATATTATAAAGTCAACCCGCACTGGGTCCGCGTGATGGTTTATGGCCTGTCCTCTATATCCATCCATAGGGAAGGCTCGTGCCCCAGCAGTGGGCATGACACAAATACTACCTTATTGTAATAAAATAGCAGAAAATCTATCGGATGAAGATGTCGTAAAATATTACGACATCTTCATCCGAGCCTATACCCAATAGGGTATAGGCTCCCCTGATAACAACATGCATGTCTTTCATTCTTATCTTTCTATTGCAATCGACATGTTAACGAAATCATCATCCATCTTTATTAATACTTAGATTCGAAGCCTTATTTTCATGAATACCAATTACGCAATGCCACGAAAATGTGGAGAAAGCAAATGTAAATTGATAATAAATATTTGATTTGTAGTAAACACCTATAATTATAATAAATAAAATAGGTAATGCAATTTATTGGGTACTTCTCGTGTGGACAATTCCAGTTTCGTAAGCCTAATAAAATACCTAAACAAAAATAGCGTTTCTGACATGTAAAAATATTCTTGGGTTGACAAATAATTTAATTTAATTTAATTTAATTTAAATAATAATTTAAAATGTAGAAATCACTTTTATAAATATGAATGAATCCCATGAAACTTTTACTAGTGAGCAATGGCTCGCTAGACTTTTATTATTATTCAAATATATATATAAAAGTCAAGAGTTTCTTTTTCGTGCCTAATGATTCGAGTAAGTATTTAGTAGCCGATGATAGTACGAACCGACTGAGTGCGGATCGAATACTTACCTATTTTTGCCGTCTTGCTGTATTTCGATTTGTAGGGTAGTACTACATCCAATGACATATGAATCATAGTTTCGGGGTTGGCGATACGCGTGATTATACCCTTGGTGTTGGTAGCCCCCACGCGTTCATGTCACCGTTTTCCATCAGGCGGACCGTACGCTAGTCACATTAAAATATATAAGTACAATACAAAATTGTAAAATTAAAATATTCAACAAAAATAATGCAACAAGAACTAATATGCAATAGCACCGTTTCCCACCGTTCCTCACATACACTACACTTCGAAATAAAAATAGTTAGATTAGAGAGAAATATTATTTGAATCCTCGTTCGTATACAATCAATAAACAAGCATCGGAATAACTAATTTGCTTAAGTGATCTGTTTCCTATACTAATATTAAAAAGAGGAAAGCTTTATATTTTTGTATGTTTGATTGCAACGAATAAACTCAAAAACTACTGGACCGATTTAAAAAACTCTTTCACCATTAAAATGTAAAAGAAATGCGGTACGAAGTCAGCCGGGTCAGCTAGTATTTAATAGTAGGCCACTGTGAAATATTTAGGTCAATCCTTGTTAATACTCGTAGCTGATGCAGTTAATAACCATATCATTCTGATGAACAGTATGTTGTTTACGGACTTACGTTAAAAGCTACTGAGTAAAAAAAAAGCACATAACATGAATGTTACGAATGATACTATAATTTGTTCCAATATTTATTAAAGCGGGTTTTCAGATAGGTAATTAGGTACTCCTTCAATTTGTTACCTTTTAATAAAAATATTTTATTTAACTTTACTCTGTAGATATAACGTAGGTATGTTCTGTAAGTACATATAATATAAAAACTATATACATTGAATAGAAATGTCTTCTTCTCGTCAATCAGGTCCAACAAAGGATTCGCAGAGGCCTTGACTATACCTACACTCGTATTATGTTAACATGAGATACTTACCATATTTTTTTCTAAAGTTTACGCGAACACTACATACTGCAGTATATGCGAACATACCATAGAGGGGTCCAACCATTACATCAGATTTGATAAACCACAAATCCTCGGTAGAGAACAACGATTTATCCCAAGGATGATACGCGAGGCTATTGAAAAATTAAAACATCTTGATTTCAATAGAGAAGATGGTTGAAATCTACCACCAGCCTGGGATCCCATCATACAAAATATTAAAACCCAGCCCCAACAACATACTGCCAGACCAAAAATTACTGTAAGCACTTTCTGCGTAAAACGGAACGCACCTGATTCAATTTAAATGAGGGTATACAAGCTACTAACTATTATGAGACGACCAACAACTCAGTCTCCCTGTGACCACGGATCCTGCAAAGGGTTCGAAACGTCAGGATAAACATTAATTAAAAGTAATGTGTAAAATAAACGCGAGTAGATCCGTAAAAGTTGTTTCATTTCAATGAGATACCATTTCAACATATTATATTACAGACATAATATCTGTGACTTCCACACTAATATTTACAGCGTTACTCGAAAAAAATCATGGCATGACTCATTCATGAATTGAAAGGTTGCCAATTCAACAACTCCTTTGAATGTAACTTTTGTTTTTAACGAAAAATGAAGTTGAGAGAGAGTTTTGAAACACATGGAAAAAAATAAAACTTGAGTAAGTATACATCCATACAAAAGACTTACACAATAATTTGAGTTAAATAACCCAAACGGCAAAGTTATTGAAAAACTGAGTCACGTTTCAGGGGTTTCGGAACCGACCTGACGAAACAGCGAGCTTTTTAATTAATCAGATACCAGTGAAAAGCTAATGAAACAAACAAAAAAGAAGTTTAGAGTAAGTTTTGAAACACGTGGAAAAAAAATTGTCTTGAGTAGGTATCCATACAAAAGACTTACACAATAATTTGAGTTAAACTACCCAAATGGCAAAGTTATTTAAAAACTGAGTCACGTTTCAGGGGTCTCGGAACTGACTTGACAAAATAACGAGCTTTTTAATTATTCAGATACCAGTGAAAAGCTAATGAAACAAATAAAAAAGAAGTTGAGAGAGAGTTTTGAAACACGTGGAAAAATATTAGACTTGAGTAGGTATCCATACAAAAGACTTACACAATAATTTGAGTTAAACAACCAAAATGGCAAAGTTATTGAAAAACTGAGTCACGTTTCAGGGGTCTCGGAACCGACCTGACGAAATAACGAGCTTTTTAATTATTCAGATAGTGAAAATGCAATGAAACAAATAAACAGGTAATTTCGTATTATTCATAATATAATTTCTGCCTTCTTAACTTTGAACCATCAAAGACACTCCGCCACACTGTTTTCCTGCGTTACATATTAGGGTGTTGTAGTATTATTCTATACATCTGCTAGTATAAGGGTGTATTTGGAAGAACCAGATTAGTAAGCGTCATTTGTAGTAACCGAAAGACTTTCTTTGATTTTATTATTTCAGTGTCATTACAGAATGTCTCAATTTATCGACGCTTGTCAGTTGATAATGACAATCATAGTGTGTTTATCACGCACCAATCTCACAAAGATATATAGCAGTTAAGTCACCACATGCAAGGATTGGAGTTAATGTCTGACATCTAGAGATATCAGAAATCGACAATGCTTCGCGGAACGCCAACGCGTACATTTATCTTCTTTCTTTTAATATTTTTATTACCAAAGGATGCCTGGAAGAGATTGCTTGTAGCAATAATGCTGCCTATTTTGTAATTTGGCTCTGCGTAAATCTTTTTGTTAGTGTTTTATTTGTTTGTTAGTTTGTAATATTATGCCCTAGTCTGTCGAAACGCCATATTATGGTACGTAACAACTTCCCCCGAAATCCAACTACTGACCGCAAAACCGCTGAACTGCAATCAGTTTGCTCCGGTCCACCACTAGCGTGATAGAGTACTTAGTTGTTAATAATCTTTTCATCTTACTACTATACTAGTTTATGTAACAGAATCGCAAACGAGCGTGACGCTTTGTAATTCCACGGGACTATATCCAGTGTAATCTACACTATTAATGAAGAGTTTGTTAGTTTGTTTGGGAAGGGTAATCTCTGGAACTACTCGTCCAATTCTAAAAATTCTTTCACTGATAGAATGCTACGATCCTTGCGGGTGGGTAACATAGGCTAACATTTGTTATGATAATAAAGGTTAATATTTTTAACTTCAAGATAGATATGCTTGGACAGCGGTCCAAACTTCTATCAGTTTTTAGTTAGTCTTAAAAATACAATGAATATTATAAGATGATACGATTTTATGTGAAATAAGGGTTTTTCCATTATAGACTGACATATCAGTAAGTATTTCAACATTTCAAAAAGAACTTAACCTAAAAAATAAAAAAAAGCGCCTCTATTTATGTGGGAAATGAAATGCCTATTGATTTCTGTATGAAAATGTAGGAAATCCATTCAAAGTCGCGGGTATAGTGCTAGTCACCTTTAACCCGAAACATAGCAATGTCAAACAATAATGCTATAGTCTGTTCAATATAGCTTGATACCCGTGACAGATTTCAAATTGGCATGCCTAGGGTTGAGACAATACTGAGGTAATTGCATCATCAAATGATAATTGAAGTTATCAATTGAATATCATTCATTATCCTAATGAAGTACTGTTCCTATTTAATGTGCCAATTCATTTTCTTTTCTAATTGTTACAAGTTCTGTAAAAACGACATATACGTAGATAAAAACTAACAAATTAATTAATACAGCTAGGATGAAAATATGAAGTTAAATGTAATCGATTGGTTATTGAACATCAATTGAACTTCACTTGGTGTCCTATCCCAACACTATTTATGATAAATGCGTTTTTTGCGGGAGTTTTTGGTATAAATCTAATCTAACATATAAAATAGAATTACAAAAGTAAATGTAGTATATTAAGTGATGGATTGTATATAATAATGTTATTTTAATATTTATTTATTTATTAGGTACACAAAACAGATAGAAATTAAAAAATAACAAAAAAGCATGATAAATTGTATAAGAGCTAAATTCCTATCTAAAACATGTATACAACACGATTAATAATAAGCGTATGTTAAAGTTTACCTAATCTAAAACTATATCCAATTAAAACTAATTATGTACATAGAATGGGGAATAATAAAAAAATTGCAAATTTAAAACTTATTCTAGGTTAATGTTGATGACAACTTAATGAAGATTTCTTATGAGCCGAGAACATACCGGACATTTTTTTTAAATTCATGTATTTTCATGGAAAATAAGTCGATGTTGTTATTAAGTGCAACCAGTTCATTGTATAGACGACACATTCTCACAATGGGATTGTAATATGATGTATTATTTTTATAGACATTTAGTACAAAAGCCTTAGGCGCCCGGGTTCGATACAAAGTATTTATTTGAATTAAAGAAAGCAATTCAGGGGAATCGATTATTTAGGGCAATATTTTAAAACAAGTAAAACTAAATCAGTAAATTAAATAGTCGAATAATTACATATGCTTTTACAAAGTCACGTCTTTGATTTTGATGACTTCTGTCACAGGTATCAAGCTATAATGAACACACTATAGGTGACAAAAATTGGCATTATTACAAAAATGGGTTCTTCACTAACTCGACATAAGAGACCGGACCCACGTGTGTCCAGTTGGTGAAACTCAAAATTAATATCACTTATTATTTCGTCATCTGGACGCGTCAAAATTTTACGCGTGTCCACATAGTGAAAATTTTATGTTTTCGTCAACTGGACATACCTACTTAATTTTTTTAACAAAAAATAATAATAATCGATGGCGATTTCATGAGAAATCTGCCTGACTATTTTGTTTGAAAAACCTTATTAGCTTCTATTTAAGACAAATTTTGAAATAAAACAAATATACTAACAATCAAATAATATGATGCTTTATTAATTTGAAAACAAGTATAATGATACTACAAGCTAATGTCACTGATACTAATTTTGAGTTTCACCAACTGGACACACGTGTGTCCGATCTCTTGTGTCGAGTTAGCGAAGAACCCACAAAAATGTGGTGGTCGTTGTCCACTCAGAAACCGGTGAGAAACCTACCAGCAGCCAATACAGTTTTATCACTATCACCAAAAGTGTCACAACTGTGAATCGTTCCATTATTAAACTTAGAGGTTCTACAAAAGTTATGTAATTTAGGTGGCTGGTTGTTTACAGGCGGTCTCCCACGATCTGCGATGTGCGACGGCAGTGGCTACGCGACGCCACAAAACAAAAATCGCAAAGTGATCGCTTAGCTCCTATGGACCGTACGCTCAAGCAAACAAAAAGTGGAAGGCGCAACCCTGCAAGTGGAACAGTTCAGTTTACGAGCAGCGTACAGTGTAAACTCATAAAAGGGTTGTTCGCCCGTAAGCCTGCAACTTTACAGCTCCTAGCCATTATCTTTAGTAAACAGGTAAAGCTATCAAATCCTTCAATTAAGGCGCTGACAGCTATGAAATGCGCTTCACTTATGCATGGTTTATATAAAAGTATACAAAATACAACGCCTAATTTAGAGTTATGAAAAACATCCAAAGTCTCTAAACAGTCTCTATTCAGTATATATAATAATTGATTCTGATCTTGATCTGGTGAAGGTCGCGGGAAGCCGCTGGACTCAGCTGCTGCAGCAGCACAAAACCGGTTGTTGTGAGATTCTTGGAGGGGGTCTTTGTCCATCAGTAGACGTCTTTTGGCTGAGATGATGATGATGATGATGATGATTATCTCATCTAATTATTATTTACAGGTTTAAAGGCATATACGAGTATTCTTATAAGAACTTTACGAATGTTCACTTAAAATGATTGATTATAACAACGAAAAACTTAAAATAAACTATTTTATAAAATTATTATCTAATTATATTATTATTTTGTAAAAGGTTGTAATATTTGGGTCCGGCTGTTACGCCCTCGTTCCCCGCAAGGCGCTCGGCCGGGACGCCCCGATTTTCAAAATTTGTTTGTCCGCGACGCCCTCGGCCGTGACGCCCACGGTTGTAAAAAAAAAACTTTTTTTACTCAAAATTTGAGGAAGTACTGTTGTGAATAGAAGTGTTTTTAATTAAGTATCTTTCAACATGACTTTGAGATGAAAAGTATGATCTAGATTTAATTTCTTTAAGTGAATAGGTATTTTTTGTTTTTTTTTTTTATATTCCCTAAGCCTATATTGATTTGTTAATTTTTATAATTTTACATGTTTTATTTACCTCTAAGTATACAAATTTAACTTAACCTGGTAACTCTAAATACTTTATTGTTATAATATAATATAATACTTTATTTACATTTTACCTATGTGCAAATACCTACTGTTTATTATAGTAAAAATATTGTACACCAGCTGTAACACACCCAGTGAGAACTAAACCAAAAGTATGATCTAGATTTAAATTTCATTGAATGAATAGGTATTTCTTGTTTTATTTTTATATTCCCAAAGCCTATATAAGGTAAACCTGTACCGTGCCGTACGGTGTTAACGACTCACATCTTATCAACAACCGGTAGCAATCGTTCAAACGCTATAAGGAACTCGTGATTGCCGAAGTTGCATTTGGTCTCTCATCCAAAGATGCTTAGAATACCGATTTCAGTATATTGATTGAGTCTGTTTTATTAACCCAAAATTCCAGTTTTTGTAGAAAAACTCATTGAATTTCCACTAAATACATAAAAATTTTTACATTCATCATTTGTATAAAATGTCTTCTTCTCGCAGTTGTTCCGCGAAACTTTTACGAAATGATTTTTCTTCAGGAATGATGTTCAGCGTGTTTGTTGGCTATTTATAACAGTTCATAATGTTCTAAAATTATATATACCTACCTACCAAATTTATTTTTGTTGAAATAGTAAGTGAGGTTTTACTTACATATAACATTAAAACCTTCCATTTTAAGTTCATGCTAAATGAAAAATTAACCATCTTTTTTAAATTGGCTACAGTCTATAAATAATAGTTTTCACCATTTACTGCTTTAAAGCTTTTTTTAATTAAGAACATGATGGTGTCGCTACTCGAAGTATTTGATATCATTAACAACTATTAGCACATGGAACCTTGAACTCGAAAAACATCGCTAATTGAATGACTTCCTTCCTACGCCCTGCTGTGCCAACACAATATCGAAAGTGTACCATCAAAATAACAAATATTTTTTACTTCTTATTAACAAGCTGTTCTGTGACACGAGTGGGTAGATCCGTAGAAAAAGGTTTCATTTCAATGTGTTGTGTTCACGTAATCTTGAAGAAGGTGAATAGAAAACATGTTTATTTGCACAAAACATGGTACATTTTTGTTCTTATTGTAATGTATAACACATAACAGTTGCATTATAAAACAATACAAGAGCTTGAAATAGTTTTCTATTCTATTATTTAATTTTTACAAGTCATCGCCATCGCCAGCTCATATACGTCCCCACTGCTGGGGCATGAGCCTTCCCTATGGATGAATAGGAAGAACCGGCCATAAACCACCACGCGGGCCCAGTGCGGATTGGTGGTTGTTAACGACTGTTAATGCAGCCGGGACCAACCGCTTTACGTGCCTTTCGAAGCACGGAGGAGCTCTAGATGATAATTTTTTGGTCACCCATCTGATGACCGGCCTTTGCGAAAGTTGATTAACCTCAGCACTCGCAGACCAGGCGCGTTTTACAAGTACATGAGTTTTCTAAATTGCCAAATAAAACTTTATGAAATTAAACACTTCCAGCATCATTGAGATTATAATAAGTGGGTTACTTATAATGAATGCAGGCAAAGTTTGAAGCTGTAAAACATGAGAACTCATAGTTTAAATACAGAAACTACTTGTCGCACAAAAAACATAAAAGTTATAGACGCTCGACATCCTAATGAGCAATTTAATGAGTGGTTGAACTTTGTTAGCTTAGCTTGTACTTGTTCCACAAAGCGAGCATGTCGGGTATTTAGCAAACAAGTTTAAAAACTGTCAGTTAAGCTTTGATAACTTTAACACGCTTTGCCTTTGAGCGTGTATTAAATTAAATAATATTGATTTTCTATTAAAGTTGCAATTGCGAAGAGATATTGCGTCACTCAGCGTGTTTTACCGCTTATACCATGGCGAGTGCTCTGAAGAACTCTTTGACCTCATCCCACCTTCTCCCTTCTTCCATAGGAGTACACGTGCTGCTCTCCGGAGTCACCGCTTCACTGTCTCTAATATTCCATCGCGCACTAAGAAATTTAGTGACTCGTTTTTTTGTCGCACCTCCAAAACATGGAATAGTTTGCCAGCACACGTTTTCCCTCCTTCCTATGATATGGGGTCCTTCAAACGAGGCGTGAAGAGGCACCTTGTGGGCCGGCAAAGTGAGGATAACTGACGCTGCGCTGTTCTCACGCTGCACCAGTTATCGTCGCATCTGGATTCCATATTTACTTAACATCAGGTGAATTGGAGTCATTTGCCGTGCTACGTATAAAAAAAAAAAAAAAAAAAAGTGGTTTCAAAATATTTGCACCAAATAAATACATTTCCGTTTTTAAATGTGGTTTAATATTGAATCTATATATAAGTATATAAAAATCAATTGCTGTTCGTTAGCCTCGCTAAAACTCGTGAATGGCTGGACCGATTTGGCTAATTTTGATTTTAAAATATTTGTGGAAGTTTAGAATATATAATAAAATAAGTAACGGAAAATACTAAAAACCACAATTTAATTTTCCAATACAAAATGATTTGTTTGTTTTGTTGTCATAGAAACGTCAATATATAAAAAAAGTTTGATTTCGCTGATAAGTTCAAAAATATTTAGGAGAGAGTTTGCTGTTATCTATAATCGGCTTTCACAGCGTCACCGGACTTTTTTGGGGGCGGCGAGAAACTTATAGGGTTCCTCAAGCCACACTGCTTGATCACGATCAAAACAACGTCAGAAGGTTTCTCCGAGTAGTTTGAATAGGATTGGGATAGCCTTTACAGGGTTACAATAGTGGTGTACTTACGTTATAAGCAGATGTGTGTCTAAATCAGAGCAGGGTATAAACTCTGTATAAACTATCCTAACTAATAGTAACCTTACTTAATATGCGAAAGTGAGTTAGTTTGTTTGTTTGTTTGTTATTTGTTACGCTTTCACGCGTATACTATTCAACCGATAATCATGAAATTTTGTACATAATCACACTAATATTAAAAATGCGAAAGTTTGTGTGTATATATTTGTTGCTTCTTCACGCTGCAACGGATGGATGGATTTGGATGAAATTCGGCATACAGAGTTTATAACCTGGATTAACGCATAGAAGAGTTTTTATCCCGATATTCCCACGGGAGTTATTAGAAACTGTCAAAGCGGTACGAAGTCCGCCGGGTCCGCTAGTAATGCATATAAATATCTGGAGCACAGGTTGTAGAACCAATTAAAACTTGAGGTCAGGTGTTTAATTGGTAAAAATGAACTATCAAAAACAAACTTGTAAAAAAACCAAGTCTCGCAATTCACTTCTTCTACCGTAAAAAGTTGTAAGATCGATGTAATACAAAGTTCTCAATATTAAAAATCTTATTATATCGTTTATTGTAAATTAAAAAATACAGTCTAAATTACTTTATAAAAAACATATACAAGGGTAAGCTTATTTCTAAAAGAGATCTCTTCCAGCCAACCCTAGCTGTAGTTAGAAAAGAAAGTCTGCGGGACCAATTGTCGACCATAACATAAATAAATACCTAAACCAAAAAATAAATAAATAAATAATAAATAATAATAATATAATAATAATATCTTTTATGTTTTAAATAGATAGATTGACTTGGCCATCGCATGAAAACACAATGTATCTCACAAGTAATACATATATTATATTAAATTAGATTGTTTAGCGCGATTGTCATGTCAATCTATTTATTTAAAACATAAAAGATTTTTAATATTGATAACTTGGTATTACATGGATCTCACAACTTTTTACAGTAGAAGAACTGAGTTGCGAGACTTGGTATTTTTTACAAGTTTGTTTTTGATGGTACACTGATTCATTAACTGCAAATGTAACTTTGTAATCCTATATATACATTTATGTGGGATTACAAAGTTATTTATGTAGTTGGTGTATCTAGAAAACTGGACCGAAATTGCAAAATATTTTAGTTTTTCCTTGATTTATACACTAAACACTCATTATATTCTAAAATTGAAGCTTCTATGTCTGCTAGAAGTGCCTTAGAGTTTGATGATCAGTCAGTCAGTCAGTGAGTGACAAAAGTAAGAAACTTTGACTAGTTATAATGCTTAAACTACTTGTTGAAATTGAATGAAATTTGAAATATACCTTTTTTTTTTGGAGAGAGATTGCTGATTGCCTTAGACGGCATTTTCAGCTTCACCGGGCTTGTTTGAAGGTGGCGAGAAACTTAAAGGGTTCCTCAAGCCAAGTGATACAAATCACCTTCGGAGGTTTTCTAGAGGAAACGGCATCGCACACTAGTGCGCGTCCCCGTGCCCTACTAGATTCTTCGAAGGGTTCGGATCGGATCGGGGAGCGGAACCACCCGAGAGCACCGCTAAAGGCTCGGACCTCGGCTCGGGTAGACCGGGCCGTGGAGGAGAGAAGCGCCCAGGTACATGTCTGTACCTGGTATAGAGCGCGTGTGAACCGGTTCTTCGTACCCTTTTTTCTACGAGTACGGTGTCTTGGACCTAAACTAGTGTGCATGTTTAGTGTATTCTGTAAATGTGTAGTGTCATTTAGAGGATCGGGCGGGTTGAAATATACCGTGTTCATACAATGCCTGCTTTGTTACTGAAAATACAGGCTTCTAGTTTTGACCACGTTACAGGGGGTCGAAAATGGCCTGAACTGTTTCGAGAAAAGGATGGTACGACCGTGCCGCTGTTTTGCTGAACTTGCGTTGCGTTGTTGGTCAGATGTTACGTAGTAGAAAGAAGAGTGCTGCAGCCAAAAGTAGAAGTAGTTGAACGTGGACTTAAATAGTTTTTGTCGTATTCGGAAACAATTAAATTTGTAATCTTAATAAATACCAAAGAATTTTCTGATAACACTTTACAAGTGCACATTTCAAAGAATTCGTTGCGCAAAAATCAATTACTTTATCAAGCAATCGTTTGCGGCACAGGTGAATAATAATGAGCCATTATCAACGGCATGTATGAAACATCAACGAAACGTATCACGGCGCCCGGAGCACCGGGGCCAAACACCAATCACAACAATTAGTATCTGCGCGCGTTCGATGACGGTGTTGACGATTAGCCGTGTGCGCCGCGTGCCTAATGGCCGATGAGCACATTATGTGGAGTCACAATCGGGTGTAGTGTGTGGCCTTTGACGCGGACTGAGTCCGCGTTACGTGTCTCACTAGTTTTCTTATTACATAGTTTAATCCACGACGACACGCCCCGTTTCTCCTTATCACGTCCGCTAGTTTGTTACATCTACCATTACACACTTATTACTATTTATATCTAAATTAGCTAATCACGGAGATAGCCGTCTTACCATGGATTAAACTGCTTATGTGGCTTTACTTTGAAATAAACTTGAAACGAAAGTTATAAAACTCTTTTGAAATTGGGTACTTATGGCTTCAGATTTCGTATTGTAAATTCTCTTTGCAAGTTACTTAACAAAGAGCAGTTCTAAACTTCTGTATCAAAGAAAAAAAACATAGAAGTGTTACATTAACCCCTAACTTAATGTTTTGAAATTCGAAAGAAAACACGCAACTCTTAAGAAATTTTGTCACAACTTTTCATTTGTAGTAGGAGCTTTGTCGTCTTTTTTGGCGAACCAAAATAAAGCTCGCACAAACAGAGGCGATCTGCGGACGCGGGCGCCAAACGCTTTTTTTTGGAGTTTGCTGTTGGCCTAAGACGGCGTTTACAGCACCATTGGACATTTTTAAGGCGGCGAGAAACTTTAAGGGTTCCTTAAGCCGTTCGATTGAAACAACGTTTTAGAGGGATTCTAGGTGGGAGATTTCTTCAGTTGATATCACGCAAGCGAACCACTAGCTAGGTTTTCCGAGAGGTTCTAATTCTAATTGGATCGGGAGAAGAACAACCCGAGGGCGTCTCTAAAATCTAAAAACTCGGCTCGGGTTGACCGGGTCGTAGAAGATGGGGGCAAGCGCCCAGGTACCTGTCTGTACCTGGTAAAGTGCACGTGTGAACTGGGTCTTTGTACTCTTGTTCTGCGAGTACGGGGTCTTGGGCCTATGCGAGTGTGCATGTATCATGTGAATGTGTAGTCGCATTTTGAGGATCGGGCGGCGTTCTAAGCTGTTATGGTATCATCGGGGTCAGGTACGACCGCGATCTTCCCGAGCGGGCACATATTTACGCCAGTGCGGTGGCGGTCTTACAAACAGAGAGGAGGTGGTGGTTAATGTCAACTTCATGTTTACCCATTTGTCATAATGTCAAATCAAGTCAACAGTAAATTTTGAAGTACCTGCCGGTCGCGGGCACGAAGCTTT